>APFE031229846.1:0-42518 GCA_000404065.3 Pinus taeda
TCCTCGAACCATCTTGCAGGTATCCTTCTCGAACACTGTATTTACACCTGCATCATCCAACTTGCTTACAGAAATCAAATTTCTGGCTAACGCAGGAATATGCAGAACACCCGGAAGGGTTCTTACCCTTCCACCTTGCAACTTCAACTTTACTTTTCCACGACCAATGATTCTAGCCTTCCTATCATCTCCTAAGAAGACATCACCACCATCGTATTTCTCATACTCGCAGAACCACTCTCTATGGGGAGTGAAGTGAAAGGATGCCCTGAGTCAATCAACCATGCCTCATGATCTACATGTGTACTTGAAGAAGCCAAGTACACATCCCCACCTTCATCTGAGGTGGTTTTTGCCTCTGCAGAAGGAGCATCATCAAATCCCTTTCCTTTGTCAGGAGTTTTATTTTACACTCCCTTTTGAAGTGCCCTTCCTTTCCGCATTTCCAGCACACCACCTTTGTAGGTTTTCCTGGAGATTTAGATCTCCCTCTAGATTTAGATCTCCCACTCGATGACTTATTTTTGTTTCTGTTCTGGGACCGTCCTCGTACAGACAAGGCATCACCATTATGGCTGTCCATATTTTTCCATCTCATCTCCTCCGTCAGCAAGGCTGAGACTATTTCATCAAACTGCAAAGCAGTTGCATTGCTACCTATTGCAATAACCAGACTATCCCACGATCTGGTAGAGAACACAACAAACTGATGCACTTATCTTCATCTGAAATTTTAATATCAAAAAATAATAACTGACTTACCATAGTATTAAATGCATTCAGATGCTCTGTCACCAAGTCTCCATCTTCCATCCTCAGTTATACAGCTTTTTCCGCAAGAACAATTTATTCACCAAAGACTTAGATTGGTACAAAGTCCCTAACTTGTCCCATAAAGCCTTCGCTGTAGCTTCCCCTGATACATTAAACAATACTGAATCTGAGACACACAATCGTATTGTGCTCTTTGCCTTCCGATCCAACTTCCTCCATTTTTCATCGGTCACTCCCGTTGGTTTAGTACCCAGATCTATTGCGATCCACTGATCTTTATCCACCAACAGATCCTCCATCTTGAGTTTCCACAACTCAAAACTCTGACCATTGAACTTCTCAATATCTATCTTTCCGCTGCTCACCATCTTCTTTCACCACCATAATCGATCTCGCAGATCTCCCACTGAACAGGGTTTACCACAGACCCGAGCGAAACTCCTCAGCAACAAAGGCATCCCCTTGAAGCCAAAACTACTGTGATACCAAATGTAGTTTTTAACCCCGTACATAAATTACCTGCATACGAATTCTAAATCACAGAAAAAATAAAAATGCAAGAGCATAACACATAAAACACATATACACATATATTTCCCACTGGATCCCAAAACTGGGACTACGAGCTTGATTTTTCATTATTTTCCTTTCAATGTTACAATACATATTTACACATGCCGAAACATCCAATACCATGGACCAAAAACCATCGCGTCCAAAACCATGGACCGAAAACCATCACGTCTAAAAAACATGTGCAAAAATCATGCACAAAACCATAGGTGGGTCCGCCCAACCTAACATAGGGTCCAAAACCAAAATTTTCTGAGGCGCTGCCCTGGACCCCATAAAGTGGGGTTACGGGTACCCCTCAAACCCCCTGTTAACTATGTGGAAAGAATATAACACAACCCAACATTTTCTAATCCAAACAGGTATGGTTATTTGGTCACCATCTGGATCATAGGCTATGTTTCTTCATAAAAAATTGTTGCTTTAATCAATGGCTCTCCTACATATATGTTTCATAGCTCAAGGGGCCTCAGTCAAGATGCCCCCTGTCCCCCCTTCTCTTTTTGGTCATTGAAGGCCTTAGTAGACTGATCCTCAAGGAAAAGAAGGAAGGTAGGATAAAAGGAGTTAAAGTATCTCCCTCTCAAATAACTAATAAATTTCTCTTTTTAAATGATGTTCATATTATGGGGAAAGGAATAGAGAAAGAATGATAGACCTATAAAAGGATAATTTCTATTTTTTGCCTTGCAACAAGAATGGAAGTCAATATCTAAACATTTATGCTTTTACAACATAATATAGAAGCCTTTTTTCTAACAAAGTTAAGGGATATGTGCACTTTTAAAGTGGAGAATTTGGAATTGGGACTCAAATATCTAGATTTTTGTTTGAAGCCCAAGAGTTAGGGGAAATATTATTAGCTGTGGCTGGTAAGGAAAATGGACCCAAAAATTGGTTGCTAGTGCTATAAGTGGTTGTCTTTAGTGTTGGAAAATGTAACTAGTTTCTATCTTCATAAATGTCATTTTACTCATGTCTTTATGTATATCTTATGTTACAAGAAAAAGAAGAAAGAAAAATATTATTTTCAAGCATGGGTTTCATGCTTCTTTTGATTGGTCATATAGGTCAAGCATATTCTTCATGCTTCTAGGGTTTGTCATGTCATAAGAATATTTGTCACGAGTCAAGAGAGACAGTAGAATTTGTATAAGACCATATTGGGAAAGTTGTAACATGTAAAATATATTGTTTTTATGTCTAGAAAGTCAAAATAACCTCCAAGCACAAGTCGTCCCTGACAGTGACAAGTCAGCCTAGAAAGAGGCATATTCGACCTCATGAAAAGGAAATATAAAGGGAGCATGTTCAAATAATTTAAATACACACTTATATATTTTGATCTCAAGAAAGAAAGTACGATATGAAGGAGTGAAGATATAGAAGGAGGAACTTCAAGAAGAAAACCAAAATTCTTATTTTTGTGCACTATTCCACTCACACATGTGAAGGAAGGGTTTTTGCAGTTGTTGCAGGGCCGGAAGGTGAAGGTCAAAGTTGCAGGTCTAAAGTAAGGGCTGCAATATATGATTAGAGAAGTTTGAAGAAGGTTTGACTTCCATTTACTTTCTTAGAGGAAGATATCTTAGAATGTTAACACATGCAAAAAGGCTAGTGTTTTTGTTGGAGGAAGTTGCAGATATGAAGTAGAAGACGAAAATTATGAAGTAGAGTAGATTAGAAGAGGTTTGATCTTTGTTGGCTTGGTCAAATCTTTGACTTGCATAAAATTGATTCTTGGAGGGTTGACTTGGTGCTTGGAGGAGGTCTTGACTTTGGACTTGGGGTCATAGATTTCTCATTTGATCAAATTCTATAAGAAGAGAATAGATTCTTTCTAGGTTTTCCCCTTGGAGGGTTTTTTCCTTGGCTTGGAGCCTATTTCTTGTGTCTATTGTATTTATGTTTTATGCTCTTAATAATTATTTGATGAAGAGAACTAATATAAAATAAGAAGAAGCTAATTAAAATATAAACATAAATTATTAAGGATAAGGATAAAATGTTTAAATAGCTACCCTACTAAACTCTCCAACATGGTATCACAGCTAAGGTAAAGAAGATAAGAAAGTTTGGAGATCATCTTGTAGACATAAGAGAAGGTTATTTGTCGAAAAGGCATCATTTTCTAAGGAAACAAGGAAGGGAATAAAGAAGAATACCTAATAATATTAATAAAGATCAAGATCTCATTGAAGGAAGAATGACTACTATATCAATCTCTCAGGGAAGACATCATCATATAAAGAAGGACATATAGTTCCCTTAAAATATATTTGCTTTTGAAGGAACATCTTGAAGGAAGGTTGCTCTATCTAGAGAAAGAATATTGATCTCTCTCTCTTGGAAGGATTGTTAGAAAAAATCATTGAAGGAAAGGAAGAATAAATGAATATTGGGATCATCATCCACTCTTTGAAGCTATTTGAAGATATTATTATTGAATACATCCTAGAAGTCATCATTCTAGGGCATCTTTGAATTCTCTTTGAAGGTCTTAAAAGAATAAAGATAATTGGGGGCATCATCAAGAAGGACACTCGTTTAACAAGTAAGTACCATATTGTTTTCTATGTCTCAATCTACAAATCAAATGACTACATTGTGCAAGGAAATCAACAAGCTTGTTGGGTAAAAAAAACTTCCTTGCATGGAAGAAGAGGATTGATTTGGTGCTCACAGAAAATGAGGTCATGGAATATGTCCTTTGTGAAGTTACTCAACCTAACAAAGAGAAGACTCAAGGATTAGCAAGATATAAGAAGGGATAAGTGAGGGCACAAAGGATTCTTATTGAATAAATAAAAGATCATTTCATTCCCTTTGCTTCTTATTTGAAGTCATCTAAAGAAATCTATGATAAGTTGGTGAAGTTGTACTCTATATGTACATCAGGTCAAAAGATATCCTTGAGGAATCAACTATATATAATAAGGAAGTCAAAGGATGAATACATGGCCACTTACCCTATGAATATCTAACAAATAAGGCATTAGTTGTAAGGGTTTGGGGAAGTCATTTCCGATTCAGAAATGACTACTTGTGTACTAAATGCTTTTCCACTTGATTGGAGAAATTTTACAAGTAGTTCTACTCAAGAAAGGATACTACTTTTGATGAATTATGGGCTAAATGTATCTTGGAAGAAACAAGGATAAAGGAAAAGGATGACACTGAATCATATGAGAAGTCTCAAGATTTTGTTATAAAGTTCAAGAAGAAAAAGAAAGATAAGTTTGGAAAGTCCAAAGGAAAACAAGATATGTTCAAGATACAATGCTTTGGATGCAATGAGTATGGAAATTTCAAGAGGGACTATCCAGACAAGAAAAAAACAAAAAGAAGGAAAAAATTGAAGCTTACACAATTGAGGAAAAGGGAGAATCTGAGAAGAATCCAAAAGGAGAAGATCCCAATGATATTTACTATTGAAGGAGCTCCATCTCTATCAAGTTGATTTGCAATTTGTCTTTATTTTATTAGAAAGTAGAAAGTAGAGTAACATACATTGTTGCATTCTCTAGAAGAGTTTTGGTTTTTGTGAAGTATGACATCATAGAAAGAAGCATAATGTTAGTAGAATTATAATCTACATGATCAAAATGATTTGAAAGGGATCATCTATCTTACAAGAATGAAAAGGCTAACCATATTGCACATTATAGCTCATCCAAGCATTTTCTTATATAATGTTAGAGGTAGTCATATTGCAAAGAAGGATCATCAAGATCCTCCTATAAGAACCATCACCTAGAGAAGGTTCTTGGAAGAAGCATTATGACATGATTGGTATGTATTCCATCTAGTATGGAAATAATAGTTTTGAAGGATGAAGGCATACAGATGGTCGAATAAGAGTTTGAAAGGCAAAATTGAAGTATTTATACTCTTAAAGAAGAAAAGTTTATCTTTGATAAGGATGGAAGCAAGAAAGGATGACTAGATGATTATATGGAAGGAAAGGTATGCATGTTCTTAAGTGACTCTTCTCTAAAGTAGGATTCATATCTACAAGAATCTTGCAAAAATATTTGATTTTGAAAATGTGCTCATTAAGTTTTCCATGTGGTTACTTGATGCTTGGAGAAATAAGTCTGACATACATTGGAATTATTAAAGATCAAGACTCTCTCACAAGAAAGCATGATATAAACAAAATGATATTAATCAACATCAAATATGGTTTCTTGAATAGAGAAAGAGAGTTAATAATGAAAATTCCAAGGAAGATAAAATTGCAGCTTGCTAAGCACTTTGATTACAAGTGATCAACATGGAAAATGATATTTAGTAAAAGATGAATATAGACCATGTGAAAGGATGTTGACCTCATAAGTAAGAAAAATATGAAGAGGCCATCATATTGAGGTAATATTGATATTGATATCTTGGTTTTGGTTATCTAGTTGATACATGTTTTTTCTACCTGGGAGGATATTGTAGAAATGCATAATGGCAGTTAAGGAAAGTACATCTACAACGGTTGGTCTTGAAATCAATGGATATATAGATTGGGTGATTGGCTTTGTTAATGGTCAAGATGCTTACATCAACTTGAGATTGAAAGGTAGCAGTATAAGAAGATAACCTGATGACAATGATCACTTTCATGCTTAGAGGGAGCTATGATTAATCTCTAATTTGATTGATCTATGTGGATATTGGTAGGAACTCACCTATTCCAATGGGTAATTTCAGAGCTGTTTTGAGGCAGTAAATGATTTTATTTTTATTTTTATTTTATTTTAATTATTTATTTATTTTATTTATTATATTATTTTTTTTTTTTTTTTTTTGTAAATGGGAAACCCATAGGCTATAACAAGGGTTTCCAGTCAAAATTTTAGCCTTAGATAGATCTTTGTAACAAGGTATCGTACATACCAAACGAATATCATATGCCTAAGTTACAACCCCAGGAAGTTGATGTACCATCTAACCCCAACGGGGCCCACAAACTTTTGGCGCTTCATCTCCTAGGGTTAGGTTCTTGGTTGTTTAGGGTTTTTCCTTATTTCTCAATAATAAAAAGGCATTTGAGCCTCATTGTAACATAGTTCAAAAGGCATGTAGCCATTGTTATGAAACCAACTCACAAAAATATAGAAAAGATAGATGAACGCCTTATAAATAAGCCTCTTTGAGGGGGCAACCTCCTTTACATTACACAAATGAACAATTCTTAGATGATACAAATGACAAGACCTGCTTTCTATATATAGGAGTCTAAGGGGTCATAATATAATTAGAGCCGACATAACAAAAATAATGTAAGGGCATAGTAATAACAATAGTGGGCTTCTATGGGGCACAATAATACAACAATATAATAAGGGGGCTATACTAATAACAATAAGGGGTTACACTAATAGTATAGGGGCCTAACAGTGTGCTGAATGGGCTGGATTACATGTGTGCACACAATGACATGCATGCTACTGAATCCATTGCATGCAATCAACAACACTGCTCACCATGTCTACTCCTTGCCAACTGTTGGGATGGATCTTTAACTTGTACGGGCGCATTTTCATCCGTGAGTGCATGTTGTGCCCACTGTTGTTCCTGTTCCTGTTGCAACTCATTTGTCTATCTGTGCAGCTTCATGTTCTTCCTTGAGTTGTTTCTTCATCACATGCAACTCCTTCTTTGTTCCATTCTCTATCTTCACGCGATCTTCATGTCGTGACATCACCTCATAGCCTAAGTCTCCCAAGTTTCTTTCATCATCAATGGATCTGCTTGAGCTCACAACTTCGTTCCTCCTCTGTGTTTTCAGGATTATTTTGTGACATTTTCTGTTCTCTAGATGCTGGAAGTGCCTCTTGGGAATCTATCTATAAACTATTTTAGGATGAAGGACACAGGGTCACACAAAGAACAATTACAACCAAGGATCCTAACCCAGTCTTCGATACTACTTACAGTGATGTGGCCAATTCATTCTTGCATAAGATTGTGACCCGACCCAAAATCCTTCCTTATACAGATATGATTCAATGGGTCGTTGAAAACTTGATCATTTTAGAAAGAAAATTCATGACACAGAAGCATAAAGTCATTAGATCATTCACCGAAAACAATTTGAGTGCAATCTACTATTTTCCAGAGCCTCAGTGCAAGTATAACAAACATTTTTTGGATAAATTCACGAGCGAACACAACCATACATATGAGCCTATTAGGGCATGGAGAAGAGATCCTAACAAGCATAAGAGAGAGGAATCAAGTAAGTATGCAATTGAATCTCTTGTTGGTCCCTATCGCCAAATAATTGTTATGATGTATATACTCTTTGCTTACCCTAATACAAAAAGGTTTTCTGAGCAATGGACACCACTGACTGATGGAGCTTCAGAATGTTATATCTTTGATTGGGGAAATATACTTAGATAACCTAGCTTCCCATATCCTGAATTTTAGGAGAAAGCGTAAGGTTTTAGAAAATATAATTCCTCCCTTTTACATGAGTTCCTACATAATGGATGGCTTGTGTTTCACTATGGAATTTACCTCTATGGGGTGGAAGTGGAACTTAGAAGACCCAAACCCTATCCACATATATCATGATATTCTTTGGGACTCAAAGTATCAGCCTCATTTTTATAAAATTTGTTATGGAGTAATGTTGTTTATTTACCAATTCATTTTTGATAAGAGAACTCCTAGGATTTCCTCAGAATCCAAAACCAACTTGCTCCGGATCAGAAACTGGTTCAATGAGGAGTTATTTACCTATGTCTAAGGTCTTTGGCAGTCTTGCTAACCTCCATTTCTTGCCTCTTTATGTCCTTGACAAGATTATTTCCCAAGAAGTATTTCAAAAGTCTTAAAGGAGTCTAATAAGAAAATGTGGCATTTTTTCCTATTAAGTGTGGTATATATGCTTTGGATAGTTTCAAGCATGTAGACAATGAAATTAATGCTATCCTGGAGTTCAATTTCCCTACCATTCCTAATAGATAGTATGAACCCCATCAAATTGTCAAAAAGGTTACCACACAATCAAGCATCAGGCAGTTTACTCATGAACCAGACAAGTTCGATGACCTATTTGAAAAATCTTATACTTATTCAATGGTTACAATACAAATAACAAAACAGTTGAATTCACAAGATATGATTCAATTCACCTAATACAGAGCCGGAAGGCTAGCTAATTTTCCTATAGATTCATTAAATATTCCCCAAGAAAGCATGGTTCACAATGATGTTATATTTGTTGGTTCCACACAGACTAGTGATGCGCCTCAATAAAAAGAAACATGTGCTTCCTCCTCTTCTAAAACTGAAGGTCTTTTGCCTAATACCAAGCTTGAGGAAATATACGAATTACATAACCAGGTTTTGAAGGCTAATGAACCACAAGTTTTGAAGACTCCCTTACAAGAAAAGGTCCCAGATACTTCTAAATGGAATAGACTTCGAAGACATTTAAATTATATTGAACTTCTCAACATCTAAGGTTGTATTAAGGGTTGAAGAAATTCCTCCACTCGATATATTTTATAGTCCTCAACATAAGGTTGTTGTCGAAATAGAGAGGAAGAAAGGGAAAATCGATTAGTCCCAAGCTTTAGTTCCTAGAAATGATTCTTTTGAAGTAGCATGGAAATACTCTTTGTCCACTCCTATAGAGGATTTGGGCAGACTCACTCAATTCACAGGAGCCTAGGCTTTAGCAACCATGGATAAAACCACAGAAGTACAATAGTTGTTGAAAGAAAAGGAAGACATAATTGTGCATTTGGAACAGAGTTTTGAGATTGAAAAACAAAAGATTTCTGATCAATGGAAAGGAGAAATTATTGAACTCCAGATCAGTTTTGATGCCCTCAAAGTTCAATATGACACTGATTTGCAGGTCCGAGACATTTAAATATGGTAATTGTAGAACAAGATTGAACAACTAAGTGTCAATCCTGAATTGATAGAGTTCAAGAACGAATCAAGAGAGTTAAACATGCTCCTTGCTAAACAACAAGTTTTACTTTGTCAAAATTTGGCCATTATTCATGATTTGTGCCATACAAGAAGTGCCCTAATTGATTAGTTATCAGATATAAGAACTTATTTTGATGACATTGAAGAAAAAATTGTAGGTTTCCTTACATGGCAGGGAAACACTAATGGAAGACTAGCTAATCTTCCTAGAATTGAGGAGTCACATAAGGAAATAGTCTTTCAAGAATGGAAGATTCATCTTAAACATGCAAAGGCAACAATATTCAATGCAATAAACATTTCTAATAATCTCATTGAGACAATTAGTGATAACTTATTCCAAGAAAATCTCATATCAAATTACCCTAAGGGAGCATTGCCAAATATTAAACCGATCACTAAAATGTGGCAGGAGTCATCCGAAAGGCGAGCCGAAATAATAGACCAACTATTTAAAATTGACTTGGAAAGTCATTTGCAGTTTTTAGTCAAACCACGCAACCAGTGGTTGATGCTCAAGTGTCTATCCAATACCACCACTCACATGTTGCCAACATTAAGGGATGAAATATTTGTCAGCTAGATTCAGATTCAACAGAAATCTCCACCTGAATTAAAAAATACGATAGATATCTATCAGCTACAATAATGAATGGGAGAATAGTCTTCTTCACAGGCCTATATGATTTGTTACAACAAATTCTAAATATGTCTCTTTTGGTTTAGTTTAGCTTCATTTATTAAAACCGTTTCAAGTTGTTACTCTATTTACTCTATTTGTATTTTATTTTGAAACTATAAATCCCCTCCATTTGTAACGATAAGGGGTTCTGAATTTTTGAAAGAAAACTCAAGATTGCACTCCTGTAACTTCAATTTTTCTTAATTATACATAGTTGAACCATCGCCATTTTTCTCATGAGCAAAGTAACAATTTATCAGGTACTATTATTTGTTTATTATTTCTTTGTTTAAGAGTTGAATGGAACTCTGATTCTGTTTATCATATATGTGTTATAGCAATCATGCATTTTCATTACTGATATGTTTGATTGGAACTATATTATATGTATAAACAACGAAATCTCATATATGTGACAAATTTATCAACCAATTTAATTAACTATTTAATTAAATTAGTTATCAATCTTTGTTTTAACCTCATAATCACAAGATAATCTATATTGTAATGTTGCTTATAGAACCTTTTTAAATCACATATACAGATAGCCTTCCCGACATAGATATTAAGTTTAAGTAATCTTTAGTTTCAGTTTTAACTATATCATCAACTATATACATGTACTCAATTCATTTCTTATAATTTTATTTAAAGGGGAACTAGTCCCATAATCTTAGTCGAAGCCACCATTCCAAATGCAAAAGGATCTGCTCTAATGTCCCGACTGGGTGGTTTTCCCCCAATGTTGAGGCAGACATTTCGAGCCTTCAACACCATGCCATTCACAACAAATGAACCAAATACACACATGCATATACCATGCATGCCAAATCCGGCTAGAAAATCATACATGCAACCTGTTATCTGCAAATATTCCCGTTGAAGCTACTTGATCCAACTCTTTCTTCCTTGATCCTTGCTTTCCTTTGTTTTTCTTGTCCTTCCTTTGCTTGTTTTCTTTCCTTCTCCTCTCGATACTTTTCTTCTCTCTAAAACCAATTCCAAAACTCAACTAACAAAAGGCCCCAAACTGATGCTCTAATGCCTCTTTACTATTGATGTCTCTAATTTCTTCATTTTCCCTTTATTTTCCTTCAATTTCCTTCTCACATGCGACCTATGACCAATCACCTCCCTTTTCTCCTATTTTAGTTTATTTTCATAAAATAAATGGCAATAATGCCTTTTTGTCTTTACAAATCCTTTGCCA
Organism: Pinus taeda; assembly: GCA_000404065.3. Lineage (NCBI taxonomy): Eukaryota > Viridiplantae > Streptophyta > Pinopsida > Pinales > Pinaceae > Pinus > Pinus taeda. The sequence continues at coordinate 11,187 of APFE031229846.1, forward strand.
TTACCTTTTCCAATTTCCCTTAGCCATAATAAACAACAAGTGATACCCACTAGGATGCTTTGCCCAACAATCATTTTGGAATACGTGTCCCATGACCTTGGTATTATTTTTCCTTTATTAAATTTATTACATGAACTTTTAACCCGTGGTTGATACAATTTCGATGTTTATTTGTTGAAGAAAATTGACTCTGTGTTGATAATAATATTCATCATAGATGACCTTTTGATAATAGGTAGTACAATTTCTACCATCGTTGAGATTATAATTGCATTGCATAAGCAATTTTCTATGACATACATGGACCTGCTCAATTTCTTCCTTCATGTAGAGATTAGTCAGAATGGTTTTGGGATTACCATTTCTCAACCAAAGCATGTTAGAGATCTTTTGACACAATTTCACATGAGTGGCTGCAAGCCAACAACCACACATTTTTTGTTAGAGATAAAACTTGAGGATGGAAAAGACATGCCATTGGTTGATTGCACATTGTACCATCAACTCATGGGGAGTCTTCCTTATCTCACTCATGTCCTGATCTCTCATATGTTGTAGGTGCAGTTTCCATATAGATGCAAGAGCCATATGAGCTACACTGAAAAGCTACAAAGCACATCCTTCAATATTTCTAGGGGATAATTACTTATGGGATTCATTATGCAACAAATTGTTCTTTGGATCTCATTGTGTTCATAGATTCAAATTGACTTGGTGAGAACCTTGATCACAAGTCCACCTCCGACTATGTACTTAGTTTAGGATTTGACCCCATTTGTTGGTTAAGAAAGAAGTAAGTTCCCCTCATTGCTTTATTATCAGTAGAGGCGAAATACATAGGAGAAATCAATGCAACCATTCAAGGCATTTGATTGCAACATTTCCTTTCCAAGCTTGGTATCATTGTACATTGTCCAACTGTCATATGGTGTGACAATTAGAGTATACTAAAGTTTTTCAAAGATCTAGTGCAATGACAATGAACCAAACATATCGAGATCCACATGCATTAAATCAGAGAATTGACTCATGATGGGATCATCGATCTACAATACTACCCCAGTTCTGAGTAGACTATTGACATTTTCACTAACTTTCACAGAGAAAAAATTTCACTTTCTACGAGATCATCTTAGGGTGAAGGACGCAATTGCTTAGCAATTGTCATTTCTTTTAGTATTGCATTGTAATTTGAGGGGTGGTTTTGTTCCCACTGGGTTTTCCCTCTTTCCTCTTCCATGCATTGTTCATGGGTACCTAAAATGGCCTTGTTGTCGGGACTCATCCATCTTGCATTATGCTCACCTAAGTTATGCTTAAGGGGGGTGTTGTTTTACATGTGCGTAAGTTAGCTTTATTGCTTTCATGTGGTGTACATGCATATTAACATAGCATAAAATACACTTAGATTTAATTAGTTTTAGTGCTTGCATGCAGTTAAGCTTAACTCAGCTACTTTATATATTGATTCTCATTAATATTGAATGCGGAATTTATTCTCTCTTCTAATTTTCTTTTTTAATTCTTGCAAGTCTATGAAATTATTCTCCCGCTATGTCCTTACCTATGCTCTAATCATTTTAAAGGTTTTTTCCCCCCGATAAGGTAAAGTTGTCTCCGTTGCTATGAAGGTTTTTAACTTTTGTCTTTCACATAGACAATGATGCAATTCTCGATGGTGGTTCATGGTGTCGCAATTGATCACTATTGTTGTTGTCTACTTTGTCTAACTCTTTTGATTCAATAAGAGTGGTGAAGGGTTAGCTCCCCCCGACAGGTTAGGGAACTTTGTGGGGGACCGATCCATTTCTACCATTATTGTTTTTATGTTAATTTGGGACAAACTTGGGCCCTTTTGTTTTGCGTTACTAGAAATCCTAGATCAGGAGGGCACACCTTGCATCTAGATCAAGACATCTATTTTAGGGGGTTTACTAGAATAAATTATTTGAGATGCCTAATTTTGAACACAAGCATATGTTTTGGGACTACTCTCAAAAGATTTGGAGGATCGGAAGCTGTTAGGGAAGGGAGCTACATAAAAAGATGGTCACGGTGATCGCCAAAAAATGGCTGAGTCACTCTAAGATTGCATAGGGTTATTACTGAAGCAAGAAAGGAGAAGTTAGATAATGAAATTGGAGTCACTCCAGGAAGGAAATCAATTAGAGGAGCAAGTTGATTTTCTTTGGGCTAAGATCGACTCTCTAGTGAATAACCCTGTGGTTAAGCTATCCAGCAAATGACATATATCCACCATTTCCCTCTAGCATCAAGGAAAGAGTTCGAGATAATGTTTCGAGAGATTATGAGGATTGGGGTTGCATAGGGTTTATATATGAGTGAAACTATGACACAGTTATTTCATATAGGTTTTTTATTGGGCTTTTCTGTCACTCTTAATAAGATCTGCTCGAATACATTCTTTACAAACACGTTCTACCATAAAGTGTTAAAATTGGAAACTAGGGCCAAACTCCATGTGGGTCATCTTATTAATAGCAGCTGATATTTTTCTTGGATCCCTCTCATCAAGAGGTGTAGGATTGATCTAAAGATCATCCAATTCTGATAATTATTCATGCAGATATGAATTTATTTGTGTTATGGGACAATTCATCAAGGTCGGCCAACAACCAAATAAACCCCACTTGTGCTCAACGTTTTAGTATAAATAGAGGTGCCCTGAAAGTCATTTGGACACACATCCTCTTGGTGATCTCTTCCTCTCCATTTGTCTTTGGGTTTTGTTGGGAGGAGATATCTAAAGAGGATACGCTACCCTAAAGGATGCCTTAGAACCTAACGCTATCATGGAAGAGATTTTAATATAGTGAAGAAAGGGTTGTACGCAACAAGTCAAGGTGCCCTAGACGCAGTTGAAGGGAGGAACACCTAACCGCAGTTGAAGGGGATCTAGCCATGCCCTAGCCACAACAAAAGAGGGTCTAATGCACCCCTATATTCATAGTTGAAGGAGGCTACTATACGCTGTATAAAGGAGGCCTATCCGAGATCTTAAGAAGCCCTAGCCGCAAACAAGAGGGAGGCTCCTATACATAGTAAGCCATAGTCAAGGGAAAGCTACATATGCTGGATAAATGAGGCTCAACCGAGATCTAGAAGAAGTCCCTAATCTATAGTTAGGAAAGGTCCTAATATGTTGTCCAAGAGATACTAATATGTAGTGTTAAAGGATCCCTAATTCACTGTCAAGAGAGCCCTAAATCCGCAGTAATAGAGAATCCTAAAGTCGCAGCCTATGGAGGCCTAATGCACAGATTTGAGGAGCCATAATCTGCAGCCATTGACTGACCCTAGGCCGTAGCAAAAGTGCCCTAAACGCAACAAGAATAATTCTGATAACAACATCAAAGAAGGTTGTTCCTAGGCATGGGTTTAGGCATCGTTTTGTCTTGTTTTCTTCTTGTAGGAGGGCCGAGTTAGAGAAGCTCTAGATCAAGTCTGTTGGAGGAACAAGTATAATGTTTTTGCTACCTGGAAGCTACAGGAAGACTATGTGTTAGGTTGCAAGCCATAACACCACAGTCAAGTTTTGTTTATGAATGTTTGGGGGCTTATTTATATGCCCAGATTGGCAGGATATCCCAGGAGCTGTCCTAGGCTGTTTTGATGGCTATTGGAGGACTACTTGGTGCCCTGACCAGTCATCATGATGAAAGATGCAAACTATTATTGACTGAGTCCGATTTCATGAAGCTGAGATAGCTAGTGCAACAACATGATGATATGGTGCAACAACATGCATTTGGATGTAGCATAGTGCAAGCTTAGCATGGTGCACCATGAGGAGTGCAAATTAGTGGTGAGTGCATCATTGAGTGCAGATTAGTGATGAGTGTAGCATTGGGTGCAAATTAGTGATGATAGTAGCTCAATAATTGGAGCAGCACAGTGACAGGAGCAGTAGCATGAAGTGCATAGCATGGTCATTAGGTCCAACACTGTGATGATGAGTGCAGCGTGGTGCAGCATGGTGAGGTGCAACATGTGGAAGAGATGCATAAAAATGATAAGTGAAGGAGTCACCTTGGAGAATCAGTTGAAGCAACATGTCTTCACTTGATCTCATGTAGATATGAATCTAGAAAGTAGAAGTGTTGAATTCTATTGTAAATGTACAATCTATCTCTCTCTCTCTGTTGAACTATTGAAGAACATATAAGAAGAATCGATCAAGGGTTTCCCCACATTAGGGTTTGTCCCTAGCTAGCGCCACATCTTGTGTCCTCTTGTCTTGGCTTATCTTCTGTGATTTATGTTTATGTTCTATCTACAATTTACTTTAATGCTGGTGTGATTGCTAATCTGGAAAAGATATTGAGCTAACTGTGAAAATTGAAATAAATTTCTCTAATCATAGAACATACCTAAACTTAACATGGTATCAGAACTGAGGTGAAGACAATGCCCAAGCAAGAGTGAAAGAGCAATCACCGAAGACAATGGGGAAATGAAAAAAGGATGAATGGATTCATCATCCCTATTCAAATTCACCAAGGGTGAAGTCGAAGCATAGAATATTATCAGAATGGCACAATGGAAGTTTCTGATGGCCTACCTAAAGATCACTCCAATGGGAAGTTTGGATCTAAGGGTGGAAGGAAAGGCAAATGCCTTGGTTATAATAAGTTCGGCCATTATGTGAAGGAGTGTCTAAGGTAGGGACACATCACTTGATGATGATAACAATCATTCTAGGGACATCTTCAATGATCAAAGGAATGACAAGTAATGCAGGACATGAAGGAAAAGTCTGACTCTTTAGAGAAAGCAAGGAAATCTAGGTATGAAGAATCAAATGTTGTTTCTGATAAGATGAAGAAGCATTATCTTGTATTGGCCCTCTCCTTCAGATTCTATGGGAATTTGGATTATTGATTGTAGTGCTTCAAGGTACTCCATCGGATAGAAGGGTGCTCTCTCTAATTTAGTAGAAATGGAAACAGTCGTGGGATTATACCTGGAGCCGATGCCACCGATCCCAGAAAGGGTGTTAGAAATATTACCCCTCAATTGAATGAGGGTAACTCGATTCATTTACAGAATCTCTTTTATGTACTTGATAATAAGAAGAACCTGGTGTCCATTTCGGTAATGGAAGTCAAAGGTTTTAGGGTGGCATTCATTGATGGAAAGGTACATGTTTAAAATAAAAAATTTCTAAGATGCTTTTGAGTTCAGGGTCGGCAATTTGTATCAAGTTGTAAGATGGTCAATTGGGGGACCATATTAGTTGACACATCACACCGAGTGTCTACTTATGGGGCCCTACCCAATGTGAGTTAGATGGTGACTCAGATGCCTAAATTCAAGAAGAGCATGAAGGTACATGACCGAGATGTACCAAAGGAAAATCTTACATGGGGACCATTCCCCTCATGTAGCAGGCCCACAGGTTTGGAACAACCCGAGGAGTTTGAGATTCATGATCAGGAATCTCAAGTATATATGTGGAAGAAAACCCTCTATGGCTCGAAGCAAAACACCCTGGGCATAGTATGAGAGGATTGATCACTGTCTAATGAAGTTGAGATTCACTAGAAGTGAAACCAATCCAAACCATTGCTCGAAGGTTGTGGATGATAGACCTATCATATCGGCAGCTTCTAAGGATGACCTATTTCTGACAGGTGCAGACCCTCTCATTTGCATAAGTAAGAGGGAGTTGGATTCCGGATGTGGAATGGTACACTGCAAGCCTGTGACTACCTCAATGATCTTAACTTTCAGAAGTTATATGGTGATGATGCTGGAGTAGATTTGGGAAATACCTCCAAGTTTCATAAACTTATTTGCATTGATGGTCTTGGTGAACTTCCATCTGGACATATGTTTTGTAGTTAGCATGGTGAGCTCATATTTGGTTGAGCCTCACTGGATTGGAGCCAAGAATCTTCTGAGATATCTTTGGGGCACAATCTCTCATGGATTGAGATACACTGCTAGAAATATGAAGCTACATGATTATTCGAATGATGACTGGGCAGGCAGTGTGGAGGATCATTAGAGCACTTCTCAGTGCTGGTTCTCTTTGGGTTCTACTTCAATATCATGGATGAGCAAGAAGAAGAAGTCGGTTGCTATAAGCATCGCTGAGATCGAATACATAGCTACAAGTATGATCTTGTATGAAGCTTCTTGGTTGTGGAAACTCTTCAATGAGCTGTTTGTACATATGATGAATACCACCGTGATCCTTTGTGACAACTAGGGGGAGGATTCGATTGTTGAGGAATCCCGTATTTGATGATTGCTCCAACAAATAGACATAATATACTACCTTATCTAGGATATGGTAAATCGATGAGTGAGGAGGCTCCATTCACATTCAGATTGATGTACAGATTGCACACATTTTGTTAAAGCCCCGAGGAAAGGTCAAATCTGTGACTTTCCCGAATGACCTCGAGTCGTTGAGAGACCTTCTTATAAGGGTCATGCATGTTACATGCATTGAGCTCTAGGAGCTATGGGGGGCTTGGGGTACTTACTGGAGTGACATACAACCACAGGGCGACACACCCTCCCTTGGTGGTGCGCTACATATAGGGTGAAAGGTTCGACCTTCCCTGTGATACCCTGAGGCAACTTTGGAAAAGGATGATTCGTTTTCCTATGAGCCAGGATGATTCGTTCTCCTGTGGGACAGGATGATTCATTCTCCCATGGGATATGATGATTAGTTCTCCTGTCGAGGCATCCTACCCATGCAGTCTGGGACTCATGGGAAGTACCTCTCATCTGATCAATGAGCAGGGAAATGGGGTTAGGGACCATAGTAGTACTAGCAATGGATGCATCGTTTTATCTACCATACTCCCTATGCTAGGATGACCTCCAACTAATATAGGATCAGTATGAGTGGTTTGAGATACTCTCTTGTGATATTGATCTAGGATCAATAAAACTGACTTCGGGTCAGGAAGAGTGATATGACACATTCTCTTCAGATGAAACTGATTTCGGGTCAGTAAAGAATGGTATGAGACATTCTCATTCAATTCTTCTTCTTCATGGTTTAACAGAGCATAACAGAGTTGAGCAGAGCTCAACATAGAAGAACAGAGCAGGGCATTGATGGCAGAGATAGTATAGTTGGACATATGGATCAGTGGATGGAGTTCTCCCTAGTTGAGAGGGAGTGTTAAAATTGGCAACTAGGGCCAACTCCATGTGGGTCATCTTATTAATGGCAGCTGACATTTTTCTTGGGTCCCTCTCATCGAGAAATATAGGATTGATCTAATGATCATCTGATTCCGATAAGTATTCATGCAGATATGAATTTATTTGTGTTATGGGACAATTCGTCAAGGTCGGCCAACAACCAAATAAACCCCAATTGTGCTCAACGTTTTAGTATAAAAAGAGGTGCCTTAAAAGTCATTTGGACACACATCCTATGGGTGATCTCTTCCTCTCCACTTGTCTTTGGGTTTTGTTGGGAAAAGAGATCTAAAGAGGATACACTGCCCTAGAGGACGCCCTAGATCCTAACGCTATCATGGAGGAGATTTTAATGCAGTGAAGAAAGGGTTCTACGTAGCAAGTCAAGGTGCCTTAGAAGCAGTTGAAGGGAGGAACACCTAGCCGCAGTTGAAGGAGATCTAGCCATGCCCTAGCCGCAGTTGAAGGAGATCTAATGCACCCCTATATTCGCAATTGAAGGAGGCTCCTATATGCTATATAGATGAGGCCTATCCAAGATCTTAAGAAGCCCTAGCCGCAGACAAGATGAAGGCTCCTATACATAGTAAGCTACAGTTAAGGGAAAGCTACATACACTGGATAAATGAGGCTCAATTCAGATCTAGAAGAAGGCCCTAATCCACAGTTAGTAAAGGTCCTAATATGTTGTCCAAGAGATACTAATACGCAATCATAAAGGAGCCCTAATTCATTGTCAAGAGAGCCCTAAATCCACAGTAATAAAGAAGCCTAAAGCCGCAGCCTATGGAGGCCTAATACGCAGCAATGGAAGAAGACTTAGCAGTAGATTTGAGGAGCCATAATCTGCAACCATTGAATGACCCTAGGCCGCAACAAAAGTGCCCTAAACTCAACAAGAATAATTCTAATAACAACATGAAAGAAGGTTGTTCCTAGGCACGGGTTTAGGCATCGTTTTGTCTACATTTTCTTCTTGTAGGAGGGTCGAGTTAGAGTAGCTCTAGATCAAGTCCGTTGGGGGAACAAGTATAATGTTTTTGCTTCCTGGAAGCTACAGGAAGACTATGTGTTAGGCTGCAGGCCATAACATCACAGTCAAGGTTTGTTTATGAATGTTTGAGGGATTATTTATATGCCTAGATCAGTAGGATATCCCAAGAGTTGTCCTAGGTTGTTTTGATGACTGTTGGAGGACTGCTTGGTGCCCTAACCAGTGATCATGACGACAGCTACAAACTATTATTGACTAAGTCCAATTTCATGAAGCAGAGACAACTAGTGCAGCAACATGCATTTGGATGCAGCATAGTCCAAGCTCAGCATGGTGCAACATGAGGAGTGTAGATCAGTGATGAGTGCAGCATTGGGTGCAGATCCGTGATGAAAGCAACTCAATGATTGGAGCAGCATAGTCACAGGAGCAGCCTCATGAAGTGCATAGCATGGTCATTAGGTCCAGCAATGTGATGATGAGTGCAGCATGGTGCAGCATGATGAGGTGCAACATGTGGACGAGATGCAACAAAACGATAAGTGAAGGAGTCATCTTAGAAAAATAGTTGAAGCAGCATGTCTTCAACTGATCTCATGTAGATATGAATCTAGAAAGCCGAAGTGTTGACTTCTATTGTAAATGTACTATCGATTTCTCTCTGTTGAACTATTGAAGAACATATAAGAAGAATTGATCAAGGGCTTCCCCACATCGGGGTTTGTCCCTAGCTAGCGCCACATCTTGTGTCCTCTTGTCTTTGCTTGTCTTCTACGATTTATGTTTATGTTCTATCTGCAGTTTACTTTAATGTTGATGTGATTGCTGCTGGAGCTAACTATGAAAATTGAAATAAATTGCTCTAAACATAGAACATGCCTAAACTTAACATAAAGACAATATCAAGAAACCAAAAATGTTACAACATATGGAATGGCTCCCCCAAAACAATGATGTGGTTCTACTCTCTTGAATTTCCACCTTCAACGGTAATATCTGTAATGTGTTTATTATTGATTACGATACAATATTCTTATTAAGCTCTTAGGTCACTCTTAACAAACTCGTCACAACTTTTCAATCTCAAAGACATTATAATGAACTTTAACTTTCCACCTGCACTTGACCTAAAACTTTTGAAAACAGATTTTTGTTCCGAAGGAAAGCCGATCAAGATAATAAAAGATCTTCTCAGTGGTAGTGCGAGGAGCACTCTGAATGCAATGGCTTTCCTACATGGCTTGTGGATATTAAGAACCTAAACTATATTCCATGCCTGTATCTGCTGACCATATCCTGTCATATGTACCGTACTCTGCTTTTAATCATCCTTATATTCGCTAGACTTGATGCAGTGAAATTCAAATTAATGAAGTTTACACTACCTTATAAAGCTGGTATTTTCCTTAAAAATAGCCCAAAGTATTTTAGAATTAGAATGGTAAAAGAAAAAGGTTTATAATCCGATCAAACTTAATTTTGCCAATGAACATAAATAAAAAATTTAGGCTACAGTGCCTGGTAAGGCTGGCATTTACCCAAAAATAACTTTGTATTTTATAATGAAAGTGACAAAGGGGAAAAATTTACAGAAGTATATTTAGAATATTACGTACATGTGATATTTAGTGTTTTCCAGCAAGGAACGGAACAAAGAACATCTGAGAAAAAGATCATTCATCTAACCATTTGGAATGTGGAAACATCATCAATTAAAAGCTCTTATTCAAAATTTGGCCGATGCCATATTTCAACCTGACATTCATCGTTGTTGCAACCATTTTTTTAAGATATTTGTTTACAATATGATATTTTTTCTGATTTAAAAAAGCAGTATGTAACGATACATAATGGTGATTCCCCCTCCTTCCATAACCTTCAGATATTGTCTATTAACATTAAAGTGACATTTTTGTTGTCAAAATTTTCTAAAGATGTGAAATGACATGTTTCTTCTCAAAATTTTATGAAGATGTAAAATTTTAAATATTTCAAACAGTTTAACACCTCCCAAAAACACCCTACTTAGAAATGCAGTATACCACAAGTGCCATGACAAAGTGTACAAGTACAACCTTTAAAACATATTGTACAATCTGTACTCCATTGTTGATTCTGATCATTGAAAAATCAACTGAGATAAAATTTAAGAAGAATGATAAATGTCTACAGAGCCCATCTTCACGGCTGCCATACCTTTTTTGGCTTTTCAGGCACCTGCTTTGTTGTTCTCTTTCCAATTGCACTATTTTCACTTTCATCCGCACAATTTGGTTTTCCACAATTTGGTTTTCCACATTTCGGCACAAGTGACTTTGCCTGCAAAGGTTCATGTTTTTTCAACTTTTGGGGCCGAATATCTTTGGATTCAGGATCGTTGTTGAGAGAATTCAGTGCATTCTTCAATTCCCTTATTCTGTCCTGTAGATGGGCATTTTCTTCTGAAGCCATTGTACATTTATTCAAATGAGTGAGTAAAGATTTGTATTTCTCCTCAAGACACATCTTTGCCTTTGAAAGTTCCAAAAACTGATATTGGAGAACAACTATCTTGCCCTCTTTCTCCTTTGCTATGGCTCGGAGATACTCAAGATCCTTTTTGAGAGATTCGTGGGCTGTTTCCAACTCCCTTAATCTGCCCTTTAGGCTTACCTTTTCTTCTTCTGTAACCGATGTTCTTCTATCCAATTCAGTTCGTAAATAGCTGTTTTCCTCTTCAAGAAACATTTTTGCAGCAGCAAGGACTGAAAGTTGACATTGCAAATCAGCTAACAGGGTTCTTTTCTCCTCTACCATAGCCAGAAGCTGACTCTGCATATCAATTATTTGATCATCCTTTTCCCTTGCAAAATCTAAAAGCTCACCCCACACATTATGGTTTTGTTGTCCACCCTTGCAAGCCGATTCTTTCATTTCTTCCAAGGAAGACTTTGTTGACCTCAACTCTTCTTCCAGTGCCTTATTTCTAGAGAGTTCTACCATCAGCTTTTCATGTAAAGACTCAATTTCTTCATGGATTTGGCATGAATCATTTGATTTTTTTTTATCTTCTTTTATCTTGTTCAGCTGAATAGTTACTTCATCACACTTTAACTTTGTTGCCATCAGTTCTGTATGCAATCCGAATGATTGGTTCTCTAGGCCCAACATTCTCTGGTAGCTGTTCAAACATTTCTTTGAAATTTCTGCAGATCTCGTAGTTGCCTCCTTAAGACTCCGAACAAGCAAACTTTCCTCACTCTGAAGAGCAGCATTCTCTGCTTGCAGTGACTCGATTATGTTTCCTTGTTTTTCATTCTCTTTCAACAATGCTAAGTGTTTTTCCTCAGCATGTCTATATTTCATGGCAATCTCTGCAAGTAATGATTCAAATTTCATCTTTTGCTCTTCCTTTTCCTGCACTAGTTTGACATGTGTCTCCTGCAACTGCACAATTCTCTTATTCAACTCCTCAACTTGCTTGCTAAGTTTACCATTTTCGACAGTCGATTCTTCAACTCTTTGATTTTGTGTTCCAAGCAAACCACTTATACTGTCCACCTCCTTTTGTAGCATTGCAATTTGTTGCTTAAGAGAATGTTCTGTTACCTTGTACTGCTGAATCAAATCTGACTGTTGTTTGACTTCTTCCTTCACATGTTGAAGGGTGTTAATTTCATTTTCCATTGTAGCAGTTTTTGTAAGCAATACTTGCAATCTCTCTTCATTGCTTGCAGACTCGTCTTTCAAAACTTGCCTCCCATCTTCCATAGAAAACAGTGTAGCGTTGCACTCATTTATCCGGGTCTTCAAGAACTCTACTTCAATGCTTAGCTCTATATTATTTTTGTTCATGGATCCCCTTTCACTAGCCCTCAAATCAAGATTTGTTAACAGCTCTGCAAATGTGTCTTCCAAACATGCCACATCCCACACATGCCAATCTTCTTCAAGTTTTTTGAGTAATTCTTGAGGCCCCCTCATGGATTCCAACGCATTCAACTGGGAATTCAATGACTCTGCTTCTATGCTTAGCCTTTTCTTTTTCTGAGGAAGAAATCCACTTTCACTGGCCATCAAATCAAGTTTTGTTCGCAGCTTTGCAGCAATGCCTTTTAAGTCATTCTTTTCAGCAACACACAAAGGGCGCTCGTCTTCAATTTTTATGAGCAAATCCGGGGTCCTTTCTCTGGATTCCTTTAGCCTAGATTGCAAATCAATATTTTCTGCTCTACATTGAAGCAGAAGCCTCTCATTTTGCTGGCTTTCATATTCCAAGTGAGCCAATCTAGCGTTATATTCATTGAACTGGGCCTTGAAGGACTCTGCTTCAGTTCTCAGCTCTCTGTTTTTCTGACTCAATAATTCCTTTTCACTAGTCATCCCATCAAGCTTTGTTTGCAGCTCTGCAACAATATCTTCCAAATTTCTCTTTTCAGAATACCACAAATATCTGTCCTCTTCCATTTTTCCAAGTAATTCATTGGTCCTTGCCTTTGAGTCATTGAACTTGGATTCCAACGCAATCTTTTCCGCCCTATATTGGAGTAAAACCCTTTTGTTTTGCATAGACATCTCTTCAATTCTTTTGTCATATCTGCGAAAGAGAGACAAAAAATTCTCCCTCTCAGCATTCCATGATTGCTCCGCCATTTGGCCGTCTTTAGCGATCTCCTCAGCCTCCTTTCTTGCTGCTACAATCTCCGATAAAAGGTCCTCCATTTCCAATCCCCAGCTTTATGTGCTGGTACTAATGCTGCAGATATCAGTAGAACTCTTTTTGAATATTTCCTAGACTTCCTCCAATTCGTTACACAGGCTTGACAAAAATCCCACCCTGGTATTCCTCATCTTTCTTTGCAAGTTGGCTGTGTGAACTACTCCTCAACTTCCTAGAAGCTGCCTTTGACTTATTCTGTGAATTGACCACTGATATTGTCCATATGGAAATGTAAGCTTGGATAAAGATGCTTGAACACGTGGAGGCGGGTATTGGCAAACGGTTTTGAAGATTCCACCCACAAACGGAAACTTCTGTATCTCTGGCAGAAACTACGGGGTCACACTAACTGATAGGTAGCCATATCTAATAAAAAGTGGCAAGCTCTCCGCAACACTCCAGTTTTAGTGATGTATTCTGAAATTAAATAGTTCCCGAAGATGGAGGCGAACTAACCAACGATTTTAAAATGGAAAATTGATTAACGACACCTAAATATATCAGTTAGAAGCTTATGTATAGTTGGCATTAGCCCATTCACATTAATACCTCAGAAAATTATTCGGAAATTGCGCATGATGTTCCTGTCACGGCAGAGTTAAAATATGATAAAGAATATGAAGAGAAGCAAGAGAGCGGAGGATGAACGCCTCAGAGCACGCGCCGGACGCCAGAAGAATTCAAACGACACATTCGTCTGCGAACGTGTTTGTACTTCAAAGCGGATGCTGAATAAGGTCGGGGGATATTCCAAAGATCCGACTCCGAATACTTGCGTCACTGTTTGCGGAGCATCGGAATTGGATGCCTGTGCCGAAGCCTGCGCTAGAACTGTTTGTGTAAACCAGCACCATGTGCCCAACTGGAATGACATTTGCCAGCGCCGATGTGAGAACGAATGCCTCAGGCTTCGCCCTTAGGGTTTGAGGTTAGGGGTTTTGTGGGGTTCGCTAGCTTTGAACTTTATGCACATTTTCTTAGCAGACATTTTGAACAACATTCACTGTGAGTGAATTTACATTCAATTTTCGAATGCATTATTTTGTTTTTAAGAAAATTTGCAGGTTGTATGAGAGACTTGGAGATTAGTTTTTCCGACGTATTTTGAGATTTGTTTACTTTTATGGCCTCATAGAATTCGTATGTTACTGTAAATTACTTAAAGGCCAATTTTGACGTTTCAAAATCTGTGGTAAAACAATATTGTTTTTTTTGGTTGGTATTTTTCAAGTTCTCTTTTCAACTAATTTCCAGGAAGACAGTTCAATTTTATACGTTTATTTTTCCCAGAGAAGCGAGGTGCTTTGCAGTTTGGGTGCGGAATATGTTGGGTGCCTTGTGTCTGTCTGGGCTTCGATCTGTCTTGGTGTAACATTTCATCAGAGAAAAAGAGACAGGATTTCATGATTTAGTTTATTAACATAGGTCTATCCTAAACATGGATCTCTTAAACACATTGGGCTTTTTGATCTGGGTTAAGGTGGTTCAAGGTGGTTTTATGGTAGCTATAAAATAAATAGATTTCATATGCATAATTTCTTAAAAAGAGCTGCTGGGATTCTGTTTCCATTTTTCTTTTAAATGAAGTATTAGAGTATTTTTAATATCTAAGGAAGTATTAGTGTATTTCTAAAATATAATGCTTAGATGGGGCCATTTTCTGTCAAATATCAGAATATATAGTCCTCACAGTCTTTACGACATTTGTTTCATAAACAAATTTTCAAAACCCACAAAAATGGTACAAACCTATTCAAGGAGCAAGACACAACTATTTGGTCTGTCACCGAGAAAGAGTTGCTTGGGTAGCCTTATAAAGCATTTCCTTCTGAAGTGATGTTCATCATGAGCCGTCTTTATCCTCTTCATGGTCAATGAAACTTTTCCATTGAGCTCTTCCAATTTTGGCTCCATCATCCTTATGCACAGCCTGTGATTGCATTAGCTCTTGACTTTTCCGTTTAAGCTGAGGCATTGCCTTTTCTTTCTAAATAGAATCCTGTACCATTGTTCCCGATCCAATCATGCTCCTTTGTAGATAAATTACCATTTGTGGCTTCATACACTTGGGGTGACCTGTAAAATCAGATCACCTGTTGTAGTCTTTGGATTGCAGCTTTGATACCAAGTACTTTGGGGATTTAAGATTTCGGCAGTCTTTGAATTGTGTGCCTTTATTGCAACAAGTGCTTTTAGCTTATGGCTTAACGGGGTTTTGGGCTTCATAAGAAAAATCAAAGTGATCCACAGAACACAAACAAAGATTTGATGCGCACTGCAGAACACACACAAGGATTTGTAAACAATACTAAAATTACAAAACTCGTATTGCAAAATGGAAACAAGCTATTGGGAAACTTCTCTCTTTAAGAAGGGCATCATTGTCGAAGGTGGCATCAGCATTCTTGGCATCTCTAAAATTTCCAGGATAAATTGTGAGTCCATGAGTCACTAAAAGGAAGCCTAAATAGGGGAAGCCATGAGCTTGTGAGGGACTGGGAGAAAGGTTCCACAACCTAAGCTAAAGGGCTCTGTTGCTTGTGAGACTTTGCTGGTCATTAAAAAGGTTTCTTGTAATAGTGAATGAGGAAGCTTGACCTCACAATAGCAACCACAAGTATCTTAATGGTGGGGTTGTAGTTTTCTCTGCATGTCATGGCACCCCTTGCAAACTTCTCTTTGAGCTCCCTGCCCTTGTTGTCGTCTTCCTCTTCTTTCCCTTATAAGCTTTCCGCCTCCCTGTCCTCCCCTTCTTCCCCTTAGGTGCTTTCCTCCTCCCCAGCTTCCCTTTCTCTCCCACACTCCTCTCAGACCTCTAGCTTGACCTATGAGGAGCCTCCCTTGCAATTGCTTTTCTTCTTAATGTGTCCCCACCTCTCTCCCCTTCTAATGCTACTACTCCCACCTACCCTTCACCGCCCAACTTCCTTATAACTTTGCAAGGATTTCTATCACATATAGGTCCAGATCAGCCAACATTCTCACGAACATGGTTGATACATAGGGTATGACGAACAATGAGCAACATGCCACATACAATTGCCTATACACACGCTTGTTTGAGAAGACTTCTTATTCAACATATTTTTCCCTCTAGGTACTGTTACCCACCACCTGTGGGTTGTGTATATAGGAGAAAACTTTTCTCCTAGATGGTCCTCAATCGGCAACCAACAACCCTTTGCAGCCACCAGATAGCTTGATGTGCCATTTTCTCCACCACCTGAGCTAGCCGCGTGGTCCCTCGCCCACTTGTTATGATTGTATGTTTGAAGGTGGGCCTCTTGACCCCGAAGGTATGGCCTTTCATTGGTGTAGTTGAGTAAACTTCCTTACTTGTCATGGGCACTTTTGGGCATGGATTGGTGGGGGGATTTAGTAGAAAGAGTGGGTTGAGTCTGTACTCTTGTCTCCACTGCTCGATTTCATGGTTAGCCTTGTATCCTAGTCCAGTGGGATCTCCTTTACTGGTCATTAGCTTCAGGGTTGGCACTACATGGGAAATCTCGATTTTTTTTGTGTGGTCCCACTTCCTGACACCATGTACATCACTCCCTTCCACTCATTTTAACCCCATTCATCTCTTTTCCCATCCAGGTCCATATGTGTCCACTGGGTCCACCTAGGGTTAGCCTCCCCCTCCCCTTGTCCACACCGTGGGTCGGGCTTGGAACGTTGCCCAAAGGTTGATGTAGTGAAAAAAAATTGAAAAAGCATAGTTTGGCCACTCTCAACAAGAAATGTACCACAAAATGCAAAAGATGGTCGAGACATACAAATTTAGCATGTGGGAAAAAGTCAAACGTGAGCTCTACACCTTATCCATGGCCATCACCTTGGTTCCCTGGGCCCTAGCTGAGCCCCCTCCATCATTAAGAAACCCATGATTTCCCAAACCACTAGTGGCAATGAACTATCCCACCTTAAGGGGGTATCCATTGCTATATATTACACAACATGCTCTCATTCCCTAGAGCCCCGAGCAGATATGAAGAAAAATCAATCAAAGGCAAAAGGCATATGAGGAAGGGTGGGAGAACAAAGGCCGGGGTAATTCATGTACCACAATCTGCTCCCTCCTACATTCGTATACCTAGGTGCGGGCTTCCCTTATTATAGCTACCCTTGTACCATGACATGTGGTTTGGATGATTTCCCCGATCCCCACTTCATTCCATTACTATATCATTTTCCACCTGCCGTTTGAGGGATGTACCATAGGCATGTCACCCCCTTTAAAGGTTGAAACCACCTAATAGGGTCCTTGATTAACCCCTTATTGAGCTTGGAGATATTTATACCCGCCAAAGCCCACTATGGAAGGGCGTGCCACCATGAAGTGCCCCATTGGTTCCATGACTTGTAAGATCTTTGATTATTCTAATGATTTGTTGTATTGAAGTCATGGGGACGCATCGGATCTTATGCAGGATTGCAGGTGGGTCTCCATTTGGGGCTTGGTCTCCCTATACGGGGTCCTAACACTTTAGAGGGCTACATTGACACTTGTAGGGTGAGCGTTGAGAGCCATGGGCCTCCACCATAGCAGAGAGTACTTCACGGATCCCCAACACCACTCATTGATTGCTCGTGTTCCACCTTTTGGATGAGATGATGCACCTGGTTCACCATGCCCAACCGACTCCACACTTGCACTATACACTTGGCAGATGTTCCAGGGTCCAGATGAGGCTGTATCAGGGCTTATGTCATCATCCTAGCCCTTACAGATGGTTTACAGGCATTTTTGATCCACTTGGAGACCCATGAGGATGTCCTTGTGCTCCCACACCCACTTGAGAGCACCACAAGGATATGCTTGGAAAACAAGGGGCCAACCCCTTGTCCACTATGTTTGAGATCCATTCTTACATCATAGCACACTCTGGACTTCATTAGGCCTCCTCAAAGGCCCAACGAATCACTTTATTGATCATTCTACCCTCATGGGAGGCTTATTATTATGTTATTGAGCTATCTTGGTGGGCTTGTCACCAAGGGATGTTATTATTGCACATTATTTTATTATTTGGGGCTCAATTAGGCCAAATTAGGCAAATCGAACTCATTAGTGATTGTATAAATACAAGTGAGGTAATGCATTTTCATCATCATCACTTGGATTGGATTGGTATCTCTCAAGAGATTTTCACACTTTTTGGAGCTTTCTTGTTGCACTATGATGTTTGGATTTTTTCTATTGTCTTTGGAGCTTCTTTCTAATGCAAAGTCGATGAATGGATATACTCTCTCTCTCATGTAAGTCGAATTTTGATGCTATACTTGTTATTTTACTAGTTTATTGCATGTTATGGTTATCATTATTCCTGTATGGGTTAAATTAAATGCAAAATTCTTTTGGGAACCTTGAATAAGTGATTTAATGCATGCATTGTACTTGAAGAGAGTGGGTAAATGTTCCTAGAGGAACCTCTTAGGTTGAAAGACCTCGAAACTTCATCTCTTTGGTGAATTTGAAGTATAAATCCCTATTGACCTAGTTGCTGCCCTTGGAGAGGCTAGCAAAGATCAATTAGGGCTCCTCAACGCATGTAAATTCTCGATCTATGTGTATCTTGACTCCATTAAGCCCAAGCAATCAGTCCATGATCCTTGTATCCCTTTGGTGGTCAAATATCCTTCTTTTTTTCACTTTTCCCAATTCTAGGCCTAACCCGAGAAGGTTTGCTAGGGCATCACACAAAATCTTTTTTAGCCATCTAAACACCTTGAAAATTGGTCCACAACCACCCTGGTGTCTTCTCAAGGGGTCCTCCAAATTTGAGCATAATCCGACAGTGGAACCCTGAGATATCGCAAGCCCTAGGTCGAAGACCATTGCTCTCCCTAGGCTGATTTTGGGTTAGTGTCCTCACTTGGATCCAATGTTTTAAAATTTTGCCGGAACGAATGGGATTCAGCTGAGCCGATCGAGCCAGATCCCTGGCTGGGTCGTCTTAGTAGAAAAATCGGTTTGGTGGCCGGTTTGTTACCGAACTTGCAGAGCCGACCGAGCTCGACCCTTGCTGGTTTGCGAAGGTGTTGCGGTTGGTGGATGGGGAAATATTGGCTATGGGCTTCATTTATGAGGCTATGGATCAAGCAAAGGAGCAAATAAAGGCAACATACAAGGATAGACTCTAGAGTCGCTAAGTATGGGCCCATTTGGGAAATCATTGATTAAAGATGGAACAATCAACTCCATTGCCCTATACATGGCACATGTAGCTGTGTTTTTTCTGAACCCAAGGTATCATTATAAAGCTCTGGAGGCAAAAGCTTCATTGGGGAGGTTAGCAATAGCCATTAGTATTGGTGCCTAGTGATGTTTTACAGTTTACTTTTGTTGTACAAGCCATTTAGAGCCTCCTTGGTTATGTGTTTCTGTTTTGATCTCTATATCATGTATGTATTGGACAGTGCACTGGGTTCCATTTTGATATAATGGATATATTCATGAGCCTACTATGATCATTTGTTGTCTTCTCTCTATATTCTAATGCATTGTGTTTGGAAACATGAATGAAAATATTTAAAATATTTAAAATTATTTACAATGATCGAGTCATTGCAATCAAACCGGCCGAGTCAATACCCAGTCGGAGTCGGAGTCGACCCTCGGCCGGTTCTGAACTTGGGTCAGAGTTTTAAAACATTGCTTGGATCACTGCATTCAAATTTCAAAAGAAAATTAGTTCTTTGATCCTATTCTCTTCACTAATTAGGTCAAGCCCCTCTTTCGTCGATCAACTCCATACCGTTGGCCTAGTTTGGGTCCATTTAGGTTCTCTATGGTCCTACAACTATATAACTCAAATTCCATAAGGACTACATACAATCCATTTCTCCATAAGGATCCTTAAGTCTAGGAAGCCCCTTGTCAAGGCATATCCTCCAACCCTAGGCCAAGGTATCCTCATAGCCGTTCTTAGAGAGCCCATCACCTTGCTTCTCAAGCAAGTAAGCTATTTAATTGAGTCCCTTTTGTGAATAGGCTTTAGGAATCACTCCTTATTCGATCATTGATCCATTCATTGTGATTCCTTTTATACCTGGTCCCCTCCCATTGGTTAAAGTCCGTAAAGAGTAGGGAGCCTTAATTGAGGTGACATTGGGCTATTGCTCCATGGTTTCCCCTTGACCTAGTAGTTGCTCTATAGGATCCCCTCCTAGAACCCTTGCTAGTTTGAGTGCTAACAAATACAACATATTAAAGGCACCTTGGCAAGATTGGAGTGAATTGAATATGAAAATAACAGGTTACAATGAGAGGTTTGTGATCTATTGCACAAATTCATGGAAGTGGATTTTGGAAACCACAACCTAAAATAATGGTACAAAAATTAGAACCTAGGGAACTATTTGTCCTCCAAATCTCGCTCGGGGACACCTGCACACTACAGTTTGAAATCTCAAACCTTAAAAACATCTCGGAGGAGATGAGATCCCAATAAGTATTCATCAAGCAAGAGATACAAACTTGGGCATGGGTTGTTTGGAAGAAGATAAATATCCTCCCATGCATTGAAGTTGAAGAGGTGGTATAGGCCAAATTCACATAGAAATGCCTTAGGTGAGTCAAGGAGGTCAACCTTAGGGTGTGTGGGCTTTGCTCCCCCACTTCATTGGCCCCCATGGTCATGGGCACCTCTTTCCTTTAGGATACCCTTGATTTGAGGGATATCTACTTTGAGCAAGCTTGGTTTGATTCCAATTCAACAATTCTCATTGGGTTTAGGACTCTTGGGGATCATCTTAAATCTCTTTAGACAAAGAGACAATTGTCCTTCGTCCCTCAAAGGATCATCTTGTATGTAAGCCTCCTGAGATCCCAATTGGTTGAGCCTAATCAATCTAAAAAATGACTATGACAGATAGGAAAGTAGGTAAGTGCAGAATTGTTCGAGAGCTCAAAGTAGCTATTTGGGACTCTGTTAAAATTGGCAACTAGGGCCAAAATCCATGCGGGTCACCTCATTTATGGTAGCTGATATTTTTCCTAGATTCCTCTTGTTGAGAGGTGTAGGATTGATACGAATTTATTTGTATTTACTTGATAAATTATCAAGGTCGGCCAACAGTTAAATGTGTAGCACACATCCCCAGTGAATCATATAAATACAAGAGCGGCTGATTCATTTTCTCATCATCTCATCTCACTCATTCTTCCCTCTCTCCTTAGCTTTGGGTTATACAAGGAGCAGCTCACACGTGGGAAGAAGGAGGACACATTAGGGCAAGGTGGACGCTGAAAGGAGGATGCAGAAGTTGCTGAAGGTCTCTTTGACCTGTGTTGACCAAGCGTTGACTCATCAAGGGTGCGGTTTTGGTGTGGTTGCCTCTCTTAGGCAAGTCGCAGATTTTGGCACAAAAATAGAGACAATCCGTCCACAGGTTTGACTAGCATTCACTGCCTTAGTTTTGGGTAGCAGGTTGACTTTAGTCAACAACAGTTTGACTGTGTTTTTGGGGCTGTTCAAGGGTTGTTTCTTCAGGCTGTTCGAGGGCTAGTTGACCGGAAATTGACCAAGCATATTGGAGGTCAATTTCAACTCATTTGACCAAGTTTGACTTTGCTGATCTAGGGTTTGCTGCTGCTGATATAAAATTACAGAATTCTGATTTCATACTATTTCTCTCTGCTGAACTATTGAAGATAAAAGAAGATTTGATCAAAGGGTTTCCCCACATTGGGGTTTTTCCCTGGCTAGCCACCACATCTTGGGTCTCTTGTCTTAGCTTGTTTTCTGTTGATCGTTTAATGTTCTATCTGCACTTTACTTAATGTATATGTGATTCTAATCTGTGGCTAAAAGAAGAAAAGAAGTAAACTTCTCTAAGCATAGAACATGCCATAATTTAACATGGTATCAGAGCTGAGGTGAAGACAAAGCCCAAGCAAGAGCAAGAGCAAGAGCAATCACCGAATAGAAGGTTGGCAAGGCTATCCTAAAAACTTCATGGGGTCCTCAACACTCTTCCCCACCGAAGACAAGCTCCGTGAGAAGTCTGACTATCACGGATGGAAGATGTCTCTCGATCTAACTTTAGAAGATCAGGAAGTGTTGGACCATGTGAGAGGTAATACTGTTGTGCCTCCTCAAATGCATCTTCTGCTACCAAAAGCAAGTGGTCCAAGGGAGAAGTCAAAGCAAGGAAGATCATCCGGGACACTATCGACAAGCGCTTGGTGGCCTATGTTTCTAAGCTGACAACCTCCAAGGAAATGTACGATAGACTGGTGAGTTTATTTAAAGTTAATGTTGCAAATCAAGTTCTATTCCTTAGAAATAGGCTGAAGGAAATTAAGAAGGGCAATGATGAGAGTATGCAAGCATATTTCTTAAGGATCACTGAGATCAAGAATGATCTCCTATCTATTGGGGAAGTAGTTCCTGACAGGGAAATGACTATCACAGCTATTGTAGTATCATTGTGCAATTGCTTTTCTTTAGATGTTTTGTTTATATCTATATTACAAGGAACACATTGAAAAATCAAGAGGTTAATTTAATTACCCAAAATCAAGAAACCTCTATAGATGGCCATTATAAGTGGATTTTTGGTGTCAATGGCTTTCACAAGCTCAAATTCAAACGTCCACCACATATTCAATCGTCCCAAGCATTGACACATGTTAGTTGATTCTCGCAATTTAATTATAAAATCACGTCAAAATGTACGGGGGGATTAAGTCTGCGGAGATACAGCTAAAGAGTTGGCCGCAAGTAGTTTTAATTGGTGTATGGGGTATATAATTTAATACTAATTAGTGCTTGCCAAAAGCCAGGGAAGAAGAACAACAACAACAATTGGCATACAAAAGAAACAATTAACTCTAAGGCCAAGAGTGACATAAAAGAATGGGAAAAATCAGTTAAAATATCTTCAAGAGTGACATAAAAGAATGGGAAAAAGCAGTAAAAATATCTTGCCATGCCATGGAGCACATAGTAGAACTCAGAGGTGAAAAGAAAGCAACTCAACCGATATTTAGAAACATGATCGTCCAGTGATCTGCAACTTGTATGGAAATGATAGAACAGACTCAGATAGTTTCATAGGAGAGATTCCTACAATATCTCATAACAAAATATTCCTAAAACTCAAATAGTTCTTGACCTTCATTTATGTGATATTTCCTCTTGGATTTCTTCCAACATATGGCAATACACACCATTAATGTTAAAGCGATCATCAAAGATCATCAAAGCTCCGGGTATCGTTATTCCAAGAACAATTTTCACTTTGGCATTTTTAGATTTTGATTGAACGGTACATTCCCCTTTATGCATACAGAGGTAGCGATTACCAAAGAATCTGCAACGCATTGAATTAAAAGTATTTTCAATAAGCCTAAGATTATATGGCCCTTCAACTATTTAGGTATTAGCATTGTCTGCAGAATACATTGAAAATTGCTGATGAATACCAAAATGAAATATCAGATTGCATGAGTTTTAGCGAAGGCTTGCAGAGAAGTTGTACTGGAATTGTTGTTCTCTATATATCTGCACCATAACACTAAACATGATTGTTATACAATTTTGGTAATGGAAATCCATTTTATTTTGAATAATTGTCACAAAAAGTGCAAAGAGCAACATACAACTCTTTAAGGTTTTTTTAGTTCTGATAGCCAATCTGGAACTGTGCCATTCACGTTGTTGTTTTGTAGATGTCTACACAACCAGTGAACAAATAATCACAACTTTCTTTGTAATATTTGTGCTCTTTTTCCAAATATACATGATTCGCTAAAGATCAAATGACCTAGAAAGTGGAGGTTTATGTTTAAAGAAAATACTTACATTCTCTCCAATATGGTTAAATTGGAAAGGTCCAGTCAGATGGTTATTGTTAGGTGACCTACTAATTTCAACACAGTAAAATATTCAAATGGAAGCGGCACAATCAGATTTTATTTTAACAACCAAATACTTTTAACCCAAAATTAAGAATCCTAATCAACACAATTTCTATTTTATTTTAACCCAAAATTAATACCATTGCTATGAATTTCTAGTTTGTACGCACAACCCTCCAGCCAAAAGTTGGATGTAGGCTAGTATATATGTATATCACTATATGTTGATAATATTATTTGTAGTTTCACCATGCATTAATATGGAATAATCTATGCAAATTTAATAAACTCCACCGCAACACTTTTTACTTGCAGTGATGTTGGTGTTTTTAATATATGAACTTTTCAGAAAGCATTCTAACAGGTAAACAATAATAAAGCGTGTTACATGCCTAAGCACTCCCTTCCCTGTGACAAATCTAAAGGTGACATTTAAATAGCTGGTCCATTATTTCATAACAACAAAGGCTTATTTTCCTTTTCCAATGTTTGGCATAAAGTTATTATAAGCCCAAAATAAAACAGACATATCAATGGGTCAGCAATCAAAGGAACAATAGGAAAGAAAACTACATGAGCATTGAGATTCATTAAGCAATTGTAGATAAGCATTAAAAATTTATTTAAAAAGACATTCTTAATGTTACCTGCCCATAACTCGCACATCAAGAGATTTTTTCATCGAGCTTTCCTTTGATGATACAATTGGTTTTATTTGATCCTCATTGCTCTCAGAAATCGACAAATTATAAACAAAGGAAGATAGCAGAGGATTTGGTACTGCACTGTTAGCAGCCACTCCATGCGAGGAAACACCTCCCAGAAGTGGATGTAGCTGCCCCTCCCAAAGCTCTCTACTCAGAAAAGACAGTGTGGAATTAGGTGGCAACCCACCTCTGTGAAATCTCCTCTTACGCTGCATGTATCTAGTAATTAAAGGGAACAAATTGACACCCTTCGTAGCCATGTCATTCAAGAACTATAATTTTAATGGATAGAATACTAAGGTCAACAAGCACTGACAAACATAATCTACATTTTTACCTAAGGAAGTTAGAACATAGCTCTGCTGATACAAGGGAGTAGCATCTGAAATATTGAAAGTAAATATAAATTCTTCTCTGCCCAAGAATTTCAAACTTAGATTCCACTATATCTTGTCATGTCATAGTCAAAGTAGAGGATATTTTGAACAATTGACCATGTTGAAGAGTTATATGCCCAACCATATCCTTCCCAACTTTAGCTGCTCACACAGGACATGGCTACAAAGAAATACACAAGATATTCAGGAAAGCATTACACATGAGACCTCATCTAACAGCCCAGTGTCATAAAATTAAAGACCCACAAAAGTTTCCTCTTACTTAAAACAATAAGTTTATTTGCACTTTATAGGAAGTCAAACTATACATCCAAAAACTTGAGGAAACAATAATGTTTAGACGAAAATAACTAATAAGTATTCCATAGCTTATTGCAAATAGTGCAGGAAAGCAAATGTGTCATAAGAAGACTGAAAAGAGGGGTAAAAAAGCCAAAAATCGGGCCTTAAAGCATAATTGCCATGGACAAGATGATATTTTCCATTGACCCACTATATTGTGAAAAATTTTTGCAATATGATCGCCGATAAGAAAATATCAAAATACATAAGGGCGGTATATCATTTCCTTTTAAATTGGGTGATATATCATAATATTTAAGGGCAATAATACCATTTCCTTTAAAATTGTGTGACATATCACCATACTTACGAAGTTATTGTGACATTAGTGATCACTAACATAGCATATTATCTCTAAACATCATAAGAAACGAAGCTAAAAGGATAACGTAACAATACCTCATGATATACTTGTACAAGTTAGGGTGTGCGATAGAACAGATAAGAAATATGGAGGATTATATATAATTGTTATGTTATCATTGTTCTCGGCCAAGGGATTGGAAGTGGTAGACTCTAAAGACCTTAAAAGTGCAAAGATACTGAATGCAGGTGGCTTACTGGATTGCAGAGAATCGATATTGGGACTTTCTTGGCCATGGAACATCTAGATAATAAAACCGTGTGACTTGATCAAACCTATTTGAGGAAGACTAGAAAAAGAAGTGTGGTAGAGTGTGTAAAGCCAAAGTGGACCAACAAGCTCTTGTGGTCTGCCGATATTGCTACAGGTATGCAGGCTCCTAGACAGGTCTGGGGATTCCACAATGAGCATATGAGATCTGCAATGGGACAATCTGCTCCGTACGACTAGCAAGACTACACGATGCAATAGGTTTGGGTGTTCTATGCTACATAGTAGGATTGCAGTTCCTGCTACAAGCCTATAAACCGTACTGCAGACCTGCAGCTTCTACATAGGGCTTGCGGGATTTTGCAGCTACATTGGCCTGACAGATTCTGCTCCAGGCTCGTATTCTCAGTTGTGGATGTCCAGGTCCTGCATTAGGCTTGTGGTCAATGCAACAACCTTGTGTGTCATGCAGTGAACCAGTGGACTTCACTACATGCCTTTGGGCCTTGAACCGGGTAACATTGTTGCTGAGGACCTGTGAACTCCGCTATATGGTAGCATGATATAGAAGAGATGATGCCTTTTTATACCAACAATTTTGTCAAAATATAGGGGCAACTTATATCTAAATTAGATGAGATTTGTCTTGGTGGCCTTCTAATAAAAACTCCAAACTGATAAATTAGGCCAATGTTGCACCATATGTGAAAAAATGTATAGTGCCATGGTATAAATGTCAGCAAATATTAACAATTTCAAACCCATACTCTTGTAATTTCTTTCTAGAATTTAAAACTTAAAAACAATGAAACAAAATTTAAACATTAAAAATCTAGTATTCATTTTACGGTTTACCTCTGTTAAGTTGCATCAATAAGCGTGTGCAGAGACTTGCAACCGACGTTTTTGACTTGTGCAATATTGTGCAAATTGCGAGGACTATCAATCATCCTCCACCGTCTCCTACTATTCAAAAATCCTGTATTGCCAACATCATTTTTTTTATATTCATTCTGTATCCTTTCATAGAGTCTTTTCAATGCACTATAGTTTAAAATAGGCTTCTCAGAAAACTTTTTCTTTTCACCATCTTCAGCATTGCTAATAAAAGCTCTATTCATTTCATTGGCAATGGAGTTAATTGGCATTGGGAAATCATAATAATCTAGCTCGTTTTCCAGCAGTCTGTAAGCATCGTCAGGTCTGCCTGCTAAGCAGAACCCATCAACAAGCAAACCATAAGTTATTTCATTCGGCTAAAATCCTACTGCCTTCATTTTCGTAAACAGGTCAGCAGCCAAATGTACATAACCAGACTTGCACAAAAAGTTGACAAGCGTGTTTAATGAAACAGTATCAAGTCCAAAGCAGGCACTATGCATCTTCTCGAGTATCTTCTCTGCAGATTCAATATCCCGTGCCTTGCAAAAGCCTTGCAACAGGACATTATATGTATAGAAGTTGGGAGCCACACCATTCTAGCACATCTCGTTATAGAAGTTCCATGCATCTTCGAGTCTACCTGCTCTAAAAAGTCCATGAATAATGGTAGTAAAAGCAACAATGTCAATCAGACAATTTGCTTTCAAAGCATTCTTGAATATTTCATGGCCTTATGGACTGCTCCGGCCTTCATAAGATTGTCAAAAAGTATTGTGTGAATACAAGCATCAAATTTTGAGTTGTTCTCAATGATACGTTGATAGAGGTTAACAGCATCATTCTCCCTACCCACTCAAAGAAGCCCTGTCATCAATGCACGATAAGTATACCGATCTGGCACATACCCTCTATCCAACATATTGGCATAAAATTCCAGAGCTTCGGATAGATAACCTAACTTGCAAAGACCACTGAGAAGGACATTACAGGCGATGGTATCGAGTGGGAAGTCCACTTTTGGAAAAAGATGCAATACCGATATTAATTTTCTTGACTTGCAAAGACCAAATACGAGAGTGGTGAACGTCACCGAATCCGGATTTAAGCCCCTCTCATGCAGCTCATAAAAAAGAGATATTGCATCATCATACCTACCTTCTTCGCAAAAACAATGAATGAGTATATTGTACAGAACTAGGTTAGGAACATGTCCTTTTCATTCCATATCGTCCCAGAGCCTCAGGGTCAGGCTGAACTGGCCAACTTTCCAAAACCCACTGATCAGAGAAGTATATGTGACCACATTAGGGCTGCATCCACTACTTTCCATCTTAGTAAAAAGCTCACGGGCTGCTTCAATCTCCCCTGCTCTACAATGCCCATCTACCAGAGAACTCCAAGTCATAACAGTAGGAACATAACCAGACTTTATCATTGACCCCACTACATGCAATGCTTCCATTGTCTTCCCATCCTTGTAAAGCCCATCAATGAGAAGTGCATATGTCCCCAAATTGGGCACGTATCCTCTTCCCACCATGGATTTTAATAGCCTCAGAGCTTCACACAAACTCCCCACCTTGCAAAGCCCATTGACAACAATTGTGAACGTGAAAAAATTCGGAGATGGGATCGCCCCAAACATAGAAGATGCCATGTCCACACGATTCGATTTGAACAAGATATGAAGAATGGCATTCTGAGCAAGAATGTTGGGAATACAACCATAACTGGTATTTGATTGAAAGTGTCGAGAGCTTCTTCAACCATACCTGCATGGTTGTAGATTCTAAGAAGCACAATAACAGTCTGTGTATTGATGGGGCAGCCGATGTCTCGTAATTGTCCGAGAACCCCATGTGCAGTCCCACATCCACTGATGAGCTTATTCAGCGTTTTAGCAATATGGGTGCAGGCATCAGGCGTGTGCTTGTAGTCGGGTCGGTTTTCGAACCAGATAAAAAGGTTTAACGCCATTATATCTGATGAGCAATCTGTGAGGACCTTCTTTACCACCTCTGAAGTGATTTTAACTGGGAATTTCTTCCACATAATAATCTCATGTAACCTTCTGCGCTTGTTAAAACCCTAGTAATATAACAGATACTTCGTACCCATGAATTGAGTTCAGCTTTCATTGTTTCATTGTCTTCTAATTTCTCTATTGAAATAACGTTACTAGGTGTTGGAATGAAGTATCTGCGTGAACCAGTACAATTGAAATTGTGAGCAAGAAACCAACAAACCAGAGTAACAACGTTTGGTGTTTACTCATCACAGAATAGATGTGCACCGCAAAATAGGGACCACTCTATGCCCGACGCTAGGTGTCAGCGTATGCCCACTTTATGCCCGACGCTAGGTGTCAGCCTGAGAACCAAAGGGATGACGAAAGTCCCTTTCAAAGGAAGGCCTATCGGCCTAAATATGAGTGGCCTTTTTTCCAACTCCCCACTGCCTCATATGGCTTGTCTTTTTTCGAACTCCACTGTCACCTCACATAGTAAAAAATTAACATTTTGAAAGGTGTTTTCTGGCCATTATTAATATTGCTACATAATTATTATTAGTACAGTTATATAGATTAAATAATTGATAAATATTGATAACTATTTATTCATATTAATTATTAAAATATTTTTCTAATTATTATAAGCATAGTCATATAAATTAAACTGTTAATAAATGTTGATAAACATCAATTTATAATAAACATCAAATTTTTTGTTTTATTATATATTTGTTGTTTCTAAAATAAATAAATAAAAATCATAAAATTAACTAAATTATAACTTTATTTTAAATTATTATTGTAAATGAGCTTTGTTACAATACTATGACTTACAAATATCACATACCCAAATACTATCACTCAATTCATATGACACTTGTTTACATTGACATACTTTTAATTAACCAATTTAATAAAAAGGACAAAAGATATAACTACTTAGGAAATAAAGTTCAACCTTAATTTTTGTATACTACTATGAATATTCTAGACTATCATGTATATTCTAATACTTAATAATTATAGATATTTAAATTAAAGAAGACTAAATGGCAGAGCAAGAGATTCTACATTATTGCAAGAGATTGTCTATTTAATTGTTGGAGATTGTATACTATGGGAGAGGCTAGGAGTAATAAGTACAATTTGAAGTTTTTGGCTAGAAAAAACAATTTTTGGTCAAATCATGTTTTTTTTGTTATTATTTAAAATATGTTTTAAACTATATATGGATTTAACATCCTGAAAAACTCTTAATAAAAATCACAACTCAAACTTATAATCCCAACAAATACTTCACAGATTCTATACAAATTCAACTAAAAAATAACCTAGAAAAATTCCAAAACTTATAATAAACTTATAATAGGTAAATTATAGCTTCCAAAAATCGCTATCATTCTTTTTTCGGTAGATCGTCCATCATCAACTCTTACGCTTATATGTTCACATAAGGGGTGATTCAATGGTGAATCGATTCTCAGCCGATCTTAGAGGCTTTGTATACACCTCTAAGCATTTTGCGGTTGAGAGTGACTTAGAATATTCTTAATTTAATGGTTTCTATACAGTTTTTTGGATTTCGTTGAAGGTAAATTAAGTTCATCTTTGTATGCACATTATATACTATATTTTTGCATATAACTTATTTTCTCAAAAATTTAATAAAGTGAAATATTGAGAATTGGTTGTTAGAGGAAACTTATAATAATAATTTTGTTATTACTTAAAATTATTAAAAGGGGTGGTAAGAGTAGAGCTTTGAGATAGTGTTCAAATGAAATTTTGGAAAAGGTTAGAAGAACGATAAGTTGCTTTCCAGTTGAGCATTATTGTAGTGAGGTTGTATGAAAATGTTATTGTCAAGTTTAAGAACACTAAGGGATGGTTGGAAAAAATTAATTATAATATAGGAGTCAAGCAAGCTTGTCCCATTTCCCCCCGGATGCGGGTGATTAACTGTCCAAAGGAAAATCAGGCGGCGCATCATATGGGCATCTGTCAGCTCACATATGCCACGAGTCAGATCGCTTGGGAAGGGAGATGGGCCTGCAAAACTTCTTTAATGAGGCCTTTATTGTGTTCACTTGTCGTCTTGCGCGCTGCGTACTGCCGCTCCTTAAACGCTCATAGCATATAAGCTTCAATGCATTCCCGAAATCGACCCGCCGTCGGTCAGGCGGGGCGGCCCGGGGGTGGCCTGTGCGCGGCGGAGGGGGAGGGGGAGGGGCGACGGAAGGGGGAGGCGGAGGGGGAGGGTGGGTCGGGTTCGGCGGAGGGAGGCGGGTGGGCGGGTGGGCCGGGTGTGCGGGTGGCCTGGTCGGCCGGGTTCGGGCGGGGTGAGGCGGGTGGGCCAGGTCGGGCGGGTCGGGCGGGTCGGGCGAGTGGGCCGGGTGGGCAGGTCGGGCGGGTGGGGCCGGGTGGGTCGGGTCAGTAAAGAATTAATGCTCTTCAATTTCTTCCAGATGAAATGCAAGAAATTGGGTTGAGGAAAGGGGAATTTAATGAATCACGTGTGGCAAAAAAGGCAAAGGAACCCCAACCACCATTACATGGAATGTTTGGAAAGACATATATTGGGAGATTTGCGGACATCAAAGACCCATTAGAAGAGGAAATTGCGCAAAAGGAAGCAGAAAATATTGTGGAAGATGACAATGATGAAAC
>APFE031229846.1:54482-66276 GCA_000404065.3 Pinus taeda
TCGACTTCGACACATTTATTCACATGGATAGAATCGTACTATTTCGGGGAGTAGAAATGAAGACCCTGGATCTAGTTTCCACCATCCAGGCTGCGAGGAATTTTGTATTCATTATGATTGTAGACTAGTCATAAACAAATGGTTGCATCCATACTGTGTCTACATGTGTCTATACTTATGATGTGTTACAAGATCATTCTTATATCAGAGCATTAGTTAGTTTTCTAGTCAGTTTTAAATTTCCTAGTTAGTTTTGATCTGAGTATGGGAATGCCTACCTCAACGATGATATGATCTCATATATATATATATATTGCACTTGAATGTTTTTACAGGTTCCAACCGGGCTCTCCGCAAGATAATCCTCGAAATGATAAAGCACTTCACCCTTCTTAAATGATAAATAAAATCCTCATCTACTATAGACTTCGCACTTTAGGGGGCAATCTGTTACACAAAAATATCGTCACCATGATTATTTGCAGTCAGTATGGGTCTATCATCACCTATACTAGCCTCGTAAGCAAGTCTCAGACCTTAGCTCTTCATGTCAAGCTTTGCAAAAGAGAGAAAGACTTTGAAAATCAATATTACTCTGGTTCCACACTTTCTCCTACTTTTACCTGCGGACCCGCACCCTTTGTTTAAAATACCTGCATACCTGCACGCTCTGTCTGTAAAGGGGTGGGTTCGTACCCCTGTAAAAGTCAAAAAGGCGCAAGTTTATCCTAAAAAACTCACTTTTGGGTAAATTCTAGATGTTTCTAGAAGGATTTTGACGTGGATTGTTCGCTCCAAGGTGGTTCATGCATCCCAAAAGAGAAGGAGCTAATCCCTTGATAGGAGGAGCTATCCCTTTGAAGGAGGATTTATCCCTTTGAAGGAGGACCTAGTAACTTCCCTCCATTGCACTATAAATTAAGGCATTGGGTCAGTTGCTAGAGAGGTTAGAAGCTGAATATTTTGAGGGTAAATGGTGATGGAATTGGGACTTCCTAGTTAAACTTGAGAGGAGATATCACATACCTTTTGGTTTCATTGGGAAGTGAGTGAAACTTGTCAAAGTAGAGGAGACTTCTTGTCATACCCTAGGAAGAGCTTGTACAGCATCAAGGCATAGGTTGTAAAGTTCTTCTTCATTTGAATTAATACAATCAGATTCATTTTTCTCAAAAAATTATCTTATGTGGTTTGTTTCATAATCTCCTTGATCATTATGATGAATCTGCTTTATAGTATTGGCTTTTCAGGTGCTATTTAATTGTTTGCTTGTTTGTGTTTGCAGAATACACTTCAAGGAAGCTCATTTGGAGCAAGGGAGCGAGGCTTCCACAAACGTGCATTGGACCCAAGGTAGGCATAAAACACTTGTTTGCCTTTGTTTTACTTGCATGTTTAGAGAGAGATAGTTTTTTATTGGCTTGCTTGTCACTAGATATCATTAGATAATAGGAATGTCGATCTTGTCTACAACCTCGACTCATTCCGCGTGACAAAATGGCAACTCCACTGGGGAAACTTGTTGGTAAACCTTGGTTTATGTCAAGGATCCTTCAAGGGGATTGAGCTTGTTACTCTGCCCTTGCGTGCATATCGGATCGTAGACTATTCCCCCAGGTGTATTTGTTTCTATTGGTAAGCATAGTGACCATATTCTATAGGATTCTTCCTAAGGTAATGGTGGCGGGAAGATCCCACTATACCTGGAGCAGACGTCGGCTAGACTCACTTGGATTTTCTGGGGGGTTCTCTTCACTTGAGACGGTTAAGTGGAGAAACTTGTGCTAGTCTATTCATTAAGAAGGTTGTCGGGGTAACTGTTCCAACCGCTATTTCTGTATCGAACTTTGCGATGTTGGATTTCATCACCAACTAGTGTTTTCGGTATGGAAAGTTACTGTTTGTGTGTGATTGATCTCCTAGATTCTTTAGGCGTGTGATTCAATTTGTTTGGTTCTTTAAAGGCTTTCGGTGCTTTTCATTGAGATTTTACTTTGTTTGCGTGTGAAGTAGTTGAAAGTCTTTAACTGTGGCTGAATTACCAAGGCAGTCCCGTAGACTTCGGGGCCAATCTCCTGAGTTTGTAAACATGGCTGAGTTACTGAGGAAGTCCCGTAGGCTTCAGGGTCAACCTCCTGAGGAAGTACCGAGCTAGCTTGAAGGCTTGAAAGTCCTCGTAACTCCTAGAGACAGTAGGAGTGGGTCACCTGAAAAAGGAGAATTTTCTTTGATAGTTCATCCTGATCCGCAGCCTATATCTGTTTCAGAAGTTACTAGTAGTGTTGCATCTACTAGTGATATAGGTGAAGAACCTGAAATATCTGAACCTGAATCTGAAATTGCTGCTACTCCCATATCAGAGTTTGTTTCTCCAGCTTCTAGTGGTCCTAGTTCACCTTGGGTAGAAACAATAATTACTCAAGATCTTCCTTCTGGACTTATAGCTATTGAAGAACTTGCTATTTCAGACAACGAAGAAAACATTCCTTTTCCAGAAGATCGACCTATCTTAGACCTTAGGGAGTGTGAATCAATCTTTTACAATCCACCTAGGAGTAGTGCTTGGTATCGTTCATTGACTAATTTTTTGGAAAACTCGGGACTAAGTTTTTCGCCACCAGTATTTTTTATCACCCAGCACCTAGAGATTACTATCCTCCATTGAATATGTCTAAGCAGTCATCCATGTTTTCTCAATTTCCGGAAGCCTTTTTGTACGGCAGTCCTTCTATTCCCGCTGGGTATCAATCTATGTCTAGTACTTTTTCGGGAGCATCTCCTCAACCTATCGAACAAAAGTTATTAACTGGAAGTAATGGTACTAAACCGTTGAGTGTAGAAGATATTCTCATGATGTCAGGTTCTATTCCCAATCCTCAATCGCAAGGTGGCTAGTCTCCACCTGGGGGCAACCTCAAGGTACCCAGTATATACCTTGGGGGCAACCTCAAGGTACCCAATATATACCTGGGGGGAAACCTCAAGGTACTCAGTTTGCGCTTGGGGGACAACCTCAACGACAATACATACCTACGGGACAGTACGTTCCTCAAGGTCAACCCCAGACTCAGTATGTACCTCAAGGTCAACCTCAATATCAATATTTACCTCAGGGTCAACCTCAGTATCAATATGCACCTCAAAATCAACCTCAATATCAATATGTACCTCAAGGTCAACCCCTGTATCAGTACGTGCCTCAGGGTTATCAAACCCAAGGTCAGTACCTAGCTAAAAGTTACCAACCACCTTCAGGTCAATCATATTATCAACCCTACCCTCAACCCGGTTATGGTCCTCAATATCCTCAACCTATTATGGGTCCATACCCTGGAACGAATTTAGTGTGGGATCCATCTCAATCCCAACAGGTCTTGCAACTGAATGCGCAGTTGTCATCTCAAACTGGACAACTCTTGGTTTCTAGTTCATCCCAGCAACCTGTCCAATCTACTGTTCAAACTTCTGCACCTTCTGTAGTTTCTTAGTCTGGGCCTAGTACACCTCGTACTCCACCTCAAACGTCTGCTGCGACTACTGCAACATCTGCTACATCTACCCCACCTTCTTCTGGATTATCGACAGCTCCGGTTTCTACTGTCCCTATATCTACTCCTCCGACATCTTTACCTCAGTCTAGACCCATAGTCCACACTTCGGTTCAGATGCCTATAGGAAGTACGGTTGTTACCACTCAACCTCAGTATAATCAACAACCATACCAAGGACAGTACCAATACGGTCCTGCAACGCAGCAACCAACCTATCAGTATCAACCGTACCCTGGGTATACATATCAACAACCTCAACAACCCCAGTATGGTCCGATTAACCCTGGTTTTCCAGGAGGACAAAATATCCCAAATGCGATTCCAATTCCTAGTTATCCTGGATATCCTCCTCCCGGGGCTAGTCTGTAGACCCAGAGTTTTAGGGACCCTAATCGTCAGTTACCGTTTATCACAACTTTGGATTTGCCTGACTTGACGCACCTTACGAACAATCCAATTAACTATCTTCAGTATTGGCCGCCAATGCTGCATAAGTTTCCCAGTGATATTCCTAAGTTCGAAGGTAAGCCAGGAGAGGACCCATTGAACCATGTGATGACTTATCACCTCTGGTGTGCATCTAATTCCATTTCAGATGATTCAATTTGTTTACGACTTTTCCAGCGCACTCTAATTGGTCTTGCGACCAAGTGGTACATTGAGTTACCACGAGCCACTTTTTATAACTTTGGTCAGTTAGCTACCTCATTTTTAACTCATTTTCAGTTGCCGGTCAGATATGACAATGGCATGGAATTATTAACTTCGTTAAAGCAGTCAATGTCCACTTACATTTCAGATCATATCCATGAATGTAGACGACGACGACGTTTAGTGAAAGTTTTTATCCCTGATCAGATCTTAGCTGAATGATTTCTAAAATCTTTACTGCCCAAGATCACTGAGGATGTAGCTAAGGCCGAAGTAGTTACTGAGGAGCAAGTAATTGCTCAAGCACAGTACCTTGACTTAGTTTATACTCAGTCAGGTACGTTACACGAGAAAATCCCCGATCTACCCAAACAAAATCAAATCGATGCTGCTCCTTCGGGGTCTCATACTGCTGATGGTATGATTGGTATGGTTAATACCAAAAGTAAGAAGAAGTCTTCCAAGAATTCTTCTCCTATCATAACCTTTCCAGATTCCCCGACAGGAGAGTCTTCCGCGGAACTTTCTGCCAATATTCACGTTGTAGAGTCATCTACGGCTAAATCAAAAACCGGTGGTAAGAAGAAAGGGAAGAAGAAGAATAAAATAGATAAGAATTCTTAAGAGAAACCCGAAAAAGCAGAATCAACTCATGAAAAACGCAAACCTCGTTATCCGTGTCTCATCTGTGATGAAGAACATTATACGAGAGACTGCCCTCATCATGTAGAGGTTGCGAAAATGGTCAAAGGTTCCCAAAATCCTGCTGTCTTGAAGGATCCTTTTCCAGCTCAAGACAGTAAGATGATAGGTTCGTCCTCCAGTGCCAATGAAGAACCCATATTGATGATTTCCCATGTTAGGATTGCGACTCGATCGTAAGATTATGGCAGTAAAAGTCCTGTTGATGGTAAAGAAGCAGAATCTTCTCATTCGAACCCATCAACCTCAGTTCTCGGTTTCAATCCACTACAGATCGAGAAACCTAATCCAGACTTAGTAATCAAACTGCCCGCCAAGGGTATAATTCGAAAGTCTGCTTTCAATCCACATGCGAGAGCAGCTCAGAACTATAACATTGTTGAGGATTTAGTTGTTTCACCCTCAGCAATGTCGGCTTTGGAAGTGCTGCAATCCTGTCCAGCACAACGCAAGTTACTTTTGTCAGCTATAGGAGCTGTTGACGTTCAGGACCCGAACCTTATAATCTTCGATCTAGAAAATAGTGCCCCGCGCTTACCTCATTAGATGGCTGTCCAGATTCCAATGATAGTAAAAAACAGACCTGTTCATAGGACTGTAATTGATGAGGGAGCTTCCACGTGTATTATGTTGATAAAGTGTTGGAGATCGCTTGGTTCTCCTTCACTAAATCAATCCCCGACGATTCTAAAGGCCTTTGATGGCCATGGGTTTCATCCTTTCGGCATTTTACAGGACCTACCTATAGGGGTTGAAGGTAAAAACGTTAATCTAGATGTGGAGGTGGTTGATGCCCCTCTGGATTACAACCTTCTCTTGGGTCGTAGTTGGTCTTACGCTATGGCAGCTGTTGTTTCATCGATCTTTCAACTTATAAAGTTCCCTCATAATGGAAAGATCGTAACCTTAGACTAGTTGTCATACTTTTCATCTGACCCAACCTTTGCTGAGATCATTCAGCACGTTGGTAAAGCGACGATCCCTTATAAGGATGTTGGAGTAGGGCTAGTTAAAGATTCCAGTTTACTGGGCACTTTTCCTTTTCCTCCTATCAATGCATCGTCTTCTACTGCAACCATTCATATGATTTCATCAGAAAGCATTGTTAATGATGATCCTTGGATCATACCTTCTGAATCTGAGATAGACTCATTTGGTCCTCTTATTCCTTTGAGTCCGTATGAACTTGCGTATCAGACCGTGCAGTCGTTTTCCGATACAACATCAGCCCAAATCGACTTAATGAATGTGGTCCATGAAGAATCACTTTCGACATCAAACTGTTTTCAGAACTTGTTCAAACTGATGAGAAAATTCGTGAAATCGTATGCGTCGATGAGTTACCATGGGAAGATCTTCATCACAGATCTTTGTTTTTACCCGAGAGCGATCGTTTTTAAAATGATTTTTCATCAATTTTTACGACTGAATATGTTAAGGACACTCAGAATCCAATGAAACATCTCGATTCCGAGTTAAACTTGGGAAATATTTCAGTTAAGCCTAGAATTGTTGAAAACGTTCATATAGGTGCCCTTGTACGGAAGATGAAATTCAAACATATAAGGCCCTATTTCAAGAATTCTGCGATGTGTTTGCCTGGTCATATGAGGAAATGCCAGGAATTGACCCAGCAATTGTAATTCATGAAATCAAAACTTACCCGGATGTTAAACCCGTCCGGCAATGTTTGCGTCAGATTCACCCAAGAAAAGTTGCTGCGATTAAAGCAGAAGTTGAAAAATTACTCAAAGCAGGTTTCATTTATCCGATCCCGTTAACGGATTGGGTATCGAATATTGTTCCTGTTAACAAAAAGCAAGGGACAATAAGAATATGTATCGACTATAGGGACATTAATTGCACATGTCCAAAGGACAATTACCCTACTCCCTATATCAATCAAATCATTGATGATTGTGCCGGCAGCGAAATTTTCTCATTTATGGATGGCTTTTCCGGATACAATCAAATCAATATTCTACCTGCTGATCAACCAAAAATGACATTCATTTGTCCGTTGGGGACATTTGCTTATTGCAAATTACCTTTTGGGCTCAAGAACGCCAGGGCAACTTTTCAACGGGCCATGTCTTACGCTTTTCATGATATTAAGCACATTGTGCAACCCTATCTCGATGACTTGCCTGCTCATTCATTACATCGAGCTGATCATCTCGTCCATTTAAGAGCAATCTTTATGAGGTGTAGGCATTATCGGATTAGGTTGAATCCCCACAAGTGTGTGTTCTGTATTGAAATGGGTCGGTTACTGGGGTTTTTTGTTTCGAAAGCCAGCATTCTCATCGATCCCTCGAAGGTTGAAGCCATTATCAGATTGCCTCCTCCTTTGAGTCTTTGCCAACTCCAAAGTCTGCAAGGGAAAGCAAACTTTTTACGTCGATTCATCCCTAACTACGCCGAGATCACAAAAGTTTTTACCCGGTTGTTGAAGCAGAATACTTCATTCTTTTGGGATGAGATAGCTGAGAAATATTTTGATGCGCTAAAACACGCGTTGACCCATGCACCGCTGTTGCATCCTCCCAACTACAACCAGGACTACTTCTTGTATCTCGCCGCTTCCTATTCCACCATCGGAATGGTGTTAGTTCAGGAAGATGAATTCGGTATTGAACATGTGATATATTACCTTAGTCACACGTTAAATCCAACTGAGCTAAAATACTCACATGTGCAGAAATTGGCATTGGCAGCTGTTCAAGTTGTCGAACGTTTTCGTCATTACATTTTATTACGTAAAACTACAGTTATTTCCGATTGCAACCCTATGATCTATATTTTGACCAAGAAATTCCTGGGGGGCAAGTACTCCAAATGGATTGTTATCATGCAGGAGTTTGACTTGGAATTTGAGAAGTCTAAGTCAAAGAAATATTTAGTTTTTGTGGAATTAATGTGTGATTTCCCGCGTGCTGACACGGAAACTGTGGGGGAGGAGCCCATTGCGGACGGATCCTTGTTTCTAATCAACACTTTAGATCCATGGTACGGGGATATCATCGTTTATCTCCAAACCCAAACCTTTTAGCCAAATATTTCACGATTGGACCGTCGAAAAATACGATTCCAGTCCCAATAATTCAAAATTATTGGAGATACTCTTTATCGTTATGGGGCGGACTCTCTTTTTCAACGTTGTTTGACTCATTAAGAAGATGAAAGGGTCCTCAATGGCTGTCACTCTGGAACGTGTGGCGGTCATATGTCTGGGTATGCCACTGCCCAAAAGATATTGCCCGTTGGCTACTTCTGGCCGATTATGTTTAAAGATTGTATTATTGTGGTCCGAAAATTCCACAACTGCCAAGTTTTTGATCAAACATACGCGCTCCACCTGCTCCTCTTCACCCTATCATTGCTGTTGGTCCTTTTACCAAATGGGGTATCGATTTTATTACATGTAACCCTCACTCGGCCGGGGGGCATGCATATATTATCCTTGCAGTAGATTATTTTACCAAGTGGGCCCAGGCGATGCCTACATTTGAGGCAGATGGCAAAATAGCTGCGATTTTCGCATTCAATCATATCATTACTAGGTTTGGTTTTCCACAAGCGATTATCACTGATCATGGGCGTCATTTTCGAAACGTTATGATGACTGAACTTACAGACCAGCTTGGCTTGCGTCATGATAGTTCAACTCCTTATTATCCACAAGCTAATGGCTTGGTTGAAGCCATCAACAAAGTTCTCGTCATCATGATCTGACAAATCATTGGGATTCATCGGTCGAATTGGCATAACATGCTATTTTCAGCATTGTGGGCATATCGAACCTCAGTTAAAACATCAACAGGGTTCACTCCTTTCCAACTAGTTTATGGTTTGGAAGTTGTGTTACCTATTGAGTGCGAAATCCCGTCATTGCGAATGGCCATCGAGTTACTTCCAGCCACTTTCGAAGAGGAAAGACATTTGTTATACTTGGCTCAACTAGATGAGAATCGCTGCGATGCTGCATTAGCGATCAAATCTCATGCCAAACGTATTAAAGCTCAGTATGATTGAAATGTGACCCCTCGAAATTTTTCGGAAGGAGATCTAGTCTTATTGTACGATCAAGTGAATGATAAATTAGGCGCTGGAAAATTTGTGCCTATGTGGCATGGTCCCTATGTTGTCAAGCGAAAGCTAGCGAAAGGGGCCTATGAATTGGTAGACTTTGACGAGGTCTCTTTAGGTAAACCCAGAAATGGTCTTTACCTGAAGAGGTATTATGCTTAAAACGAGTGTGGAGATTTTTTTTAGTTAGGTTAGTTTTTTCCTTCTAGTTGGTGTGTTTTAGATTAAAAAGTGTGCTTAGCTTAGGGAGTGAGTTTTTCGTCGTTATTCCTGCTTATCTTGGTTTTACGTTTGACGTCTCAGATGTCGATGCCTCTCCAAACATACATTGATTTTGCTGATGGTTCTTGTCGTAATACACGGAATATTTCTTCCGCAGCTTGGGTTATCTATTCTCCCTCTGACGAGTTGGTATCTATTCATGGGGTAAGCCTCGGTCAAACAACAAACAACATTGCAGAGTATAGTGCAGTGATTGAGTTATTATCTGAATCTATTTCATTTGGGATTCAGAGTTTGATAGTGAGGTTAGATTTTGAACTCGTTATATTATAGCTTAATAGAGTATATGCCATTAGAAATCCAATTTTATTAATATTATTTTTGAGAGTGCATCTCTTGGAACGTGAATTTGACTATATTGAATATCAGCATATTCCAAGATCTTTAAATACATTAGCAGATGCAATTGCTTCTCAAATGTTAAGTAGACATGTGCAATAATCATACAAGTAAATTTAAAAAACATTCCATAACATGTTTAATAAGACAAACTGTTAATAATGATATCATATACATAGGAGTGTGTCAAAATAATACATCGTCCTCAATCATAGGTTGAAAAACACCTTATGATTGGCAAAAATGATAAGTACAAAAAGCAAAAATGTCATATGTGACTACAATAGGCGATCAACCCATCACTGGTGATGATCTTGATATGAAACCACTGCATAGGCCACCTTACAAAGGAACCTCCTAAAAGGTCCTGGAACTCCAATCACATAGCGCTGAAGTCGACGAGGGATGTCATCTATACTGGTCTCGGGCATGTCCCCTGTCAGGTGCTCTAAATGGCTCTCCAACTCAGCCAAGGTCTCTACTGATTCGTCTTATGGGGCTTGAGCCAGTGCAACTGGTTGTTTCCTTGTTGGCATTATGGCTAAAGTGTTGTCCTTGATGGCAACCCATTCAGGTGATAGATCATAGTACTTCAAGTCAGTAGCAAAGATTGATGATCAGCTATCAAATACTAAAGAAAATAAGGGGTACGCAGGTACACCTTATAGAAGATGCGTACCCGCAGGTACGCCGTGCACGGACCACGTCCAGACACACAGGTTACCCATTCATGAGGTGCATACCCCCAGTGCACACACTTCAAGGCAGTAAAGTGCGCACACGTGGGGTTCCTTATGTTTAACCCTTCGTATTTTACCCATTCATGAGGTGCGTACCCCCAGTGCACACACTTCAAGGCATTAAAGCTCTCACACGTGGGGTTCCTTATGTTTAACCCTTGGTATTTAGCCGACAGTATTGTGTTATTATGGTTTTGGCCCGTGGTATTGATCCATGATTTGAGGAAGAGCTTGCCTATATAAAGCAAAGGAGATCATTTGGCTTGGGTATGCTTTTGGGTTGAATATATTAAGATCTGAAATATTGGGTTATTGTTTCAAAAGCTCGATCTATATGAAAGTGAAGTGGAAAGCGAATCTGTGAAGGGTGATCTCTCGAGCGCTATAGCTACAGAAGTGCGGAGGTGCCACAAGAGACGCCACAGAGGCGCCACAGAAGGTGTAGTGCGGAGACGCCACAGAGGCGCCACAGAAGGTGCAGTGTAGAGGCGCCATAGAAGGCGCAGTGCGAAGGCGCCATAGAAGGCACAGTGCGGAGACTCCATAGAAGGCGCAGTGCACAGACACCACAGAAGCGCCACAGAAGGCGCAGTGCGGAGGCGCCATAGAAGGCGCAGTGCGGAGGCGCCACCGAAGGTGCAGTGCGGAGGCACCACAGAAGGCACAGCTGCGGAGGTACGCGACACCACAGAAGGTGCAGTTGCGGAGGTCTGCGGCGCCACAGAAGGCGTAGTTGCGGAGGTGCGCAGTGCCACAGAAGGCGTAGGTGCGGAGGTGCGCAGCACCACAGAAGGCACAAGTGTGGAGGTCCGTGGCGCCACAGAAGAACAGTGCATACTTTTACGCAGGCATTACATGGGTGAAGCTGTGTACTTCTCTTGAAATCAAATTAGCTGTCCATGTTTACCCTTGCTGTGTTATGAGTCTGGTTTCTGGTATTATGATCTGATAACAGCAGTCTGAGAAGTGATTGATTATGTTCTTAATGACTCATCTTTATGTGATCTGATGGACTAGATCTGAGTGATGACTCTCATTGTATATGTATTGATCTAGTGATTGGGTGATTCAGAAGATTGTTTGATTATGTGCTTCAATGTTGTTGTTGGGTCTAGTATGAAAATTGGATGAAACGTGGCCTTTCAGATTATGTGTTGTGCTTCAGTGTATCTAGTATGACAATTGATGAAATGTGGTACCTGGAGGAGAGAAGATTGTAGGCTGGCGCCTACGTACTAGTACTTAAGCTAGTAGAAAAGCAAAGGGGAATCTTTGGAGCATTGTAGCAGGTAGCAGCCTACGTACTAGTAAATGGATCGGCTCGTACAAGAGAAAAGGGGGTTGTAGCTCACGTACTGGTATAAGACTGCACCAGTACAAATATTGTAAAAGGATTTTCTTATTAAGAAGAAGATTGAGATGACTTGTAGCAGGTGGTTT
>APFE031229846.1:66296-91254 GCA_000404065.3 Pinus taeda
ATGTGACTACAATAGGTGATCATCCCATCACTGGTGATGATCTCGATACGAAACCACTACACGGGCCACCTTACAAAGGAACCTCCTAAAAGGTCCTGGGACTCCAATCACATAACGCTGAAGTCGACGAGGGATGTCATCTATACTGGTATCGGGCATGTCCCCTGTCAGGCGCTCTAAATGGCTCTCCAACTCGGCCAAGGTCTCTGCTGATTCGTCCTGTGGGGCTGGACCCGGTGCAACTGGTTGTTTCCTCTTGTAAGGCTGGAGAGCGGCTGGTCACCGTGGGCTCACATCTGCATTTGAAAATTTTTACTATCAATTTTGGGACGATATGAAAACAAAAAAAAAATTAAATTAGGGAAAATGTTGAAAATGATTTTACCTGCATCATCCCATTGCTCTCCTGGCGGAAGAGCCATGTCTGGGTCTCCACGAAAATCTACCCCAGCATAAGGAAAGTCCTGGATAGCAAAAACATGGTTTTCCAACCATTGGAAATACTCAGGTTTGAACCGAATGACCTCGGTCCCCTCATCAGGATGATGGGCCATAACTGTAACCCATCGCATCAGTTTGGGCTCTCGAGGAAGCCCAGCTCCAACAGTAAGGTGATGTGGGATCAGCATCGGAACCCTCTCCAGGCCAAAACTCACAACTATAGCCCCATAACCAAAGGTCTTTAGCTATCCATTTTTGGACCCTGGTCAATTGGACCTTCACATTGGCCAACACAGCATCGCACCAGTTGAAAATGGTGCCTCGAA
Organism: Pinus taeda; assembly: GCA_000404065.3. Lineage (NCBI taxonomy): Eukaryota > Viridiplantae > Streptophyta > Pinopsida > Pinales > Pinaceae > Pinus > Pinus taeda. Next base: position 67,064 of record APFE031229846.1, read on the forward strand.
AGCAATCAACTGCCATCCGCATTTGGGATCTAGTGGCAATGTGTAGCGCTGCACTACCGCAGAGTCTGGTAACTATGAATTCTATAACCATGAGTTAAGGAAGGGCTATGGTTTTGATATCTATCCCTTTGTCCCGGTTCTGGACATTGTAAAACTCTAGGTGGAGGCTCTCGACAGATTGGCCACTTGCCCTGGGCCCAAATAGAGTCAAGTGTTCACCCCTACTAGGCAAACCAGTCAAGAAGTATATATCAGATGGCTTGATTTCGAGCTGGTGTCCACCAATAAAGAAGCACTGGTCCTGTATACTCCATCTATCAACCAGCCACTGCAAAAAGTCCACCTGGGCCCTCATGCCAGGTATGGCCCAGAACTTGTACAAGCCACATGCCTTCAATGCATCGATTGAAGGTTGATGATTCATCGTGGAAAAGTCCACATCCTCGTGCTCCCATTCTCGCCAATCAAGCATGATGTATATCCTACAATCAAGTAAAAAGGTGAATTAGAATATGCAAAATTGATTTCATTGGGTATTTTTTGAGTTAGTTAGGTTTTTGTAAACCTATGCACGGGGTACGCACCCCATTGTTAGGGACAGTGCATGGGGTCCACACCTTGCCTTCACAACAGGTGCGTACCCCTGACTTTTTGCTCATTGCAAAAAAGTCGGGGTACGCAGGTCCCCTGTGGTAAACCTGTGGGCCCCCGCGCGCGGGTTTTTAAACCTAAAAACCTCCTAAAAACAAAATTTAAACCCTAAAAAACAATTTCAAATGGACAAAAATGAAGAGTAGGATGATGTGGATTACCTACAGGAGACAACATTCGATTCCGACGGACGGATTTTCCACAATCTTCGCGGGTAGTTTCTGGTCAAAAGCCCTTTTTTCTCAACCAAATCTCAAATGGTAAAAATGAATGGTAAAAAGTCCTTTTTATAAGTTTTTTGGGTAAACAAATTCTAAATTTGTTTATGTTTCACTTTAAAATGGTGTTTTTTGTGACATTTTAACCTATTATTAAATAGGTATGAGTAATGTTTGAGTTTTTGTTCGCGATAACGGATTTTCAGGTGAAATCAATCATTTTCAACAAAAAACCATTAGAGTCATCTTTAAGCTCTTTTCTGACTCCTAAAACATGAAAAGATTGCCAAGTTTTTCTTTTTAAGCTCATTAAAACGGAACTAAAAAGACAGTCCTCTTACAACCCTTTTCTGACCGTAAAAACACGAAAAGATTGCTGGGTTTTTGTCGTTTCAAATTCGATATTGGTCATAAAACGATGTGTTGTTGATCGCTTTTTTACTTTTTCGGATCAGAGCCACTAATTACGAAAAGTACTCCTCGGTCGTAAAATATCAAGCGGTTCTCTCAAGTATTATTTTATACTTTTTCGGGCTTGGGAGACATAAATTTATGAAAAAGTCAACCCTTGAGTCTTCTTAAGTTTTTTCAGACTCTCTAAAAATGAAAAACACCGAGTTTCTCCTATACTAGACTCATTAAATTTCGACAGTAAAGGACCTGTTCAATTACAAACAGGAATGGACCACTCCTTCTTAGGGTTCGAATTTAAACTAAGTTGGACTCATCCGAAGGGTGAGCTTATAATCAAGCATATGTTATTCTCCTCAAGCTTGCAAAAAACAAAGAGGTACTTGCCAGAAATGGTGGGGGAAAAGAGAGAAAAATGAGCCTGTTTGTCATACTTTGTAACCACTCTTGAACACGACACTTTCATTCACCTAGGTTGGGAAATCCTTTACCTAATAGTTGATCAAACCAAATTGAAAGTCTTCAGCCGGTTTCTGGGTATTAACTTTGGGTCAATCGTCGCCAAACCATCTATTGTGTCGTTATGTGTTCAAGAGGTCAGTGAGAATAAGCCATTCATCTGCAAAAATATTTGTCATTCCATCTTGACCATCCATGAGTCAGTCCTTGCAACTAAATTTCTTCAAACTTGGTCTATGATTTCATGTCGTGGGCTTGCCTACGATAGATCGCTTTCTATCGACTTCAGCGCTTTATCTAGAAAGATGATCTAGAAATCACTAGTACCTTGGGATCTGCATGCCTCAATGGCAGGTTTCTCGTCTTCGACGATAGGTTGCATCATTGACCTTCGATTAAAGGATTCCGTGACATGTTCGACATCGACACATCTAATCACATCTCATGGATTGTACTGAGTAATTTGAGAGCCATTGTCATTATTGGTGGTTTCTCTCACACTTGTTAACAGTTCACATCATCGACTGGTAATCAAGTGGTTTCTACCATGTTCGACTTCGACACATTCATTTGCATGGATAGAATCGTACTATTTTGAGGAGTAGAAATGAAGACCCTGGATCTAGTTTCCACCATCCAGGCTGCAAGGAATTTTGTATTCATTATGTTGTAGACTATTCATAAATAGATGGTTGCGTCCATACTGTGTCTACATGTGTCTATACTTATGATGTATTACAATATCATTTCTGTATCAGAGCAATAGTTAGTTTTCTAATCAGTTTTTAGTTTCCTAGTCAGTTTTTATCTGAGTATGAGAATGCCTACCTCAGCGATGATATGATCTCATATATATATTTTACACTTGAATGTTTTTACAGGTTCCAACCGGGCTCTCCGCGAGATAATCCTCGAAATGATAAATTACTTCACTCTTCTTAAATGATAAATGAAATCCTCATCTACTACAGACTTCGCACTTTAGGGGGCAATCTGTTACACAAAAATATCGTCACCATGATTATTTGCAGTTAGTATGGGTCTATCATCACTTATACTAGCCTCCTAAGCAAGTCTCAGACCTTATCTCTTCATGTCAAGCTTTGCAAATGAGAGAAAGACATTGAAAATCAATATTACTCTGGTTCCGCACTTTCTCCTACTTTTAGCTGCGGACCCGCACCGTTTTTTCATATTACCTACGTACCTGCACGCTCTGTCTGTAAAGGGGTGGGTGCGTACCCCTGTAAAAGTAAAAAAGGCGCAAGTTTATCCTAAAAAACTCACTTTTGGGTTAATTCTAGATGTTTCTAGAAGGATTTTGACGTGGATTGTTCGCTCCAAGGTGGTTCATGCATCCCAAAAGAGAAGGAGCTAATCCCTTGATAGGAGGAGCTATCCCTTTGAAGGAGGGCTTTATCCCTTTGAAGGAGAACCTAGTAACTTCCCTCCATTGCACTACAAATTAAGGCATTGGGTTAGTTGCTGGAGAGGTTAGAAGCTGAACATTTTTTAGGGTAAATGCTGGTGGAATTGGGACTTCCTAGTTAAACTTGAGAGGAGAGATCACATACCTTTTGGTTTCATTGGGAAGTGAGTGAAACTTGTCAAAGTAGAGGAGACTTCTTGTCGGACCCTGGGAGGAGGTTGTACAGCATCAAGGCACAGGTTGTAAAGTTCTTCTTCATTTGAATTAATACAATCAGATTCATTTTTCTCAACAAATTGTCTTATGTGGTTTGTTTCATAATCTCCTTGATCATTATGATGAATATCCTTTATGATATTGGCTTTTCAGGTGTTATTTAATTTGGTTTGCTTGTTTGTGTTTGTAGAATTACACTTCAAGGAAGCTCATTTGGAGCGAGGGAGTGAGGCTTCCACAAACTTGCATTGGACCCAAGGTAGGCCTAAACACTTGTTTGCCTTTGTTTTAATTGCATATTTAGAGAAAGATAGTTTTTTATTGGCTTGCTTGTCACTAGATAACTTTAGATACTAGGAAGGTCGATCTTGTCCGCAACCTCGACTCATTCCACGTGAGAGCTGATCCAAGCCTTCTTAGCCATCCTGTGTTAGTACTACCCCCAACGCTGTACATGATGTGTCAACATGTACATGAAACTCTTTCTTCCAATTCGGGAAGACTAGAATCGATGTGGTAACCATCTTTTCTTTCAACATATACAGTCTTTTCTTACAATCATCATTCCAGCAGAATGATACATCCTTCTTCAACAATTTTTCCATCGGCATAGTGATCTAGGCACAATCTTTGATAAACTTTCTGTAATATCCTTTATGCACCGGAGTAGTGCGCAGCTGTTTCACACTCCTCAGTGCTTCCAAGTTTAAAATTATTATGATTCTTCATGGGGTCTACCATTAGCCCTTGTCTTAAAACCACATGCCCCAATAAGTTCCCAAAAGGAACGAAAAAAAGACACGCCTTGAGATTGAGCGTGATCTGGTATCTTCGATAGGTATCCCGCATCAAGTGCAAGCTCTCTATATGGCACTTAACCAACCCAAATATAGTCCAGTCATCAAAGTATACCTCCAGGAACTTATGAATGAATTCCTTTAATTCTGTGACAACCATGTGCAAAATGATAGAAGGCACATTCTTCAACCCAAATGACATTACAATGTATTGAAAACAACCCCACTCAGTCGCGAAGGTTGTCTTGCTCCTATCCTTTGGCGCGATTTTGATTTGGTGGTACTCAGAGAACCCATCAGTGAAGGAGTATGCTTCCTGGACACCTACATTATCCAACACTTCATCTGTGAGTGGAGTAGGGAAAGGATCATGCACACAAGCGTCATTCAGTTTTCCGAGATCCATGCATATCCTTATCTCATCCTTTTGCTTTTTATCTTGAACCACCATTGGGCTTCCCCAATTGGATTCCTCCACAAGCTCAATGATGCCTGTTGATAACAATTTGTCTATCTCTAAGCGGACCTTTTCCTTGTATTTTAGATTTAGGTGGTAAGGCCTCTACTTAACTGGATTCATGTTGGCCTTTAATGTGATCTTCATCACTCCTAGGTCTCCAATTATCCCTTTCAAATCCATAAAATTGGTAGGGAATAAGTCCTGATCTTCATGGAGTAATTCAATGATCTTATCCACCATCACATCATCCTAGTAGTCTCCAATCTTTGCGAATTTGGGTTCTGCCTCCTTGCCAATGTTCAGTTGTTTAGTTCTCACCGGCGTGGTTATATCAGGGTTCTTGATCTACGGTCCCTGAACCTCACGGTGGCCTTCTGTCTCTATAATCTTGATCTTCCATGGATCCTCGTCCTCCTCTTCAGCAGTTACATTGTAACATTCCAGCGCACGACTTAGCTGAGTAGCCCATTCAAGCTGCATCAGGTCTAAAGGATCCAGCAGTATCCTAAAGATGGTTGCTTTCACCTCTTGTAGCACTTCATCAATACCATCAAACCCATCCTCAAAACTAAATGTCATCATGAATCCTTCGTTTAGGACATCCCATTCACTTGTCCCATGGCGAAGCTCTGTTTCTATATACCAATTCATTGGGATAACATCTAGGGTGTGACAGAATAGGTGCACCCATTCAGGTTATGGATTTTCTCCATAGGCTTGCGTCCATTTGGCCAAATGCGTGCATGGATCATTTTTCCCATCGTACTTGTCTTTTAGCCGCATCTTAGGCTTCCCAAATCGTGTTCTCATCATCCTCCTACATTCACGCCAATCATCAAAACTTCCCTTGTGCCTACCCCACCATCTTGCGGGCGTAGCATGTAGTGCCTAGTCCAATGCCTGGAAGCATTGCTTATCTGGCACCTCCCTTTCAAGTGCATCCAAAAAGACATCTACCTTATTTAGACCATCATAGCTAGTTAGATTTCTTTCCTCTGATGACACACAACGCAACGACTGGGTCATCATGTTGCAATGCAGCATATTTACTTCATGTAACCGATTCTGCCAACGTTCTATTTCTTCATCGGAGTCCAAAGTGTAGGAACTCTCGCGATCCCACATAATCCATCCATTTGTGGTGGGATTCACCCAGTCTTGGTCTCATGTTGTTATCTTATAGATGCAGTCTAGATCATCATCACTCTCATAATCGTGGATTGGTTCTGTATAGCGCGATCCCTTAGTAGGATCAAGGGGTATTATTACGCGTAGTGACTTCTTCTCAAAGATCATCTTTCGCTTATTCAAATTGATTACCCCTTTCATTTCAATAACCTAGTCAATTCCTTCCCAAGAGTGCAAGGTAGGGATTGTTGTCATCTACATTCTCTATTACTTCAAAATCTGCTAGTGCGCTCGCTCCCTCATTATCCATGGTCACCCCCTGTAACTACCCCATGGGTATGATTTTATGTTGATTTGCCATCCTTAGCTGAATCGAAGACCATTTTAGCATAGGTCTCCCCATTCGCTCCCATGTTTGTTTCGGTAGAACATTCACATCTGACCCTAAATCTAGAATGACTTGATCCATTTTGTATTCTCCAATCTGCGTGGTGAGTCTCATTTCATGCCCCATCCTTGTCTTATGTTTTCCAATCTTTCAGACTACACACAGTTCACTTAACGTGGTCCCAACACATCTATTGATGAGTTCTTGTAACCCTTTCACAAGCTTACTGTCACGTAGTAACTTCATACGAGTTTCTAGGAAAGTTGTGAGCATAGAGGGGTCCATCTCCGGCTCGCGCTTATCCTTGCTTTCTAAGGTGGAGGCCTCAGCAAAGCTCTTCTTAGCTTCCATGAATGTTTCCCGAACTCACTCCAAATTGAACTCAGCCTCTTTCATCGGGGCTTTGCGAACCCATGTACTATCTTCTGGTTATTTCCCTTGTCATCTCCTATTGTGATTCCACTCCAGAGCATTATATTTACATTCAGATCTTCCTCACGTGGCTCAAACCTCATCATCTGTAGGTTCTGAGTCAAGGGAGGCGGTAGTGCTCCTTTGTCATGTATCCTAGCTATCAACGTAGGACAATCTTTTGTTTCATGATCAAACAACATGCAATACTTGCACGATGGACATGTTGGATTAGTGCAATCATGGGCATAGTGTCTTGGCCCTCCGCAATTGTAGCAAATCAACTTTCGTTGACCTCTACCAGGTCCTCCTCCACCTTCGCCTTGTCCGTGTCCCTAAAATCATGTGCCATCCCTCCATTTTGGTCAAGGGGCCACATTTCAGCCTGAAGCCTGTAGGCAGGAGTTCTATCCATCATCAATTCATAGCTCCTACAAGTACTCTCATCATGTCCTACCAACCTACAAAATTTGTAGAACAATTGTTGCGGTGTTTGAACATACTTCAGTAGAAAGTGACCATTATCCGTGGCATGTTTTCTGGCTACCTAACAGATAGCACACCATAAAGAAAGTGTTGCACTAGGTCTTGCTTGATATTCTGGCCTTAAAGGCTTCAATCCTCCTCTTGCAAGGTAATTCGTAAATATCGGGTAGTGGTCTTTGTCATGACCCTGACTCTTGCATTTCAAACACCATACCTCTTCGCGTATCTCTGGCCAAACCATCCTATCCTGCTTCAAACTTTGCATCTCAGGGCACAAATTCTGTAGCTGCATGTGGATCTGTTGAACTCCTAGATTAGGATATTGCATTGGAGTCTCATGTAGTCTCATGGAAATCTCCAAGGCCTCTACTTGAGTTGTTATCTTCTGCTGTGACAATGCGCTCCTTAAGTGGGGTAGTAGTGAAGCCACAAACCACTCGCGATGCTGTCCATCTGTCAAATTCATATTGGCTTCATAGATTTGACACTTCAATCTTTGATCCAATTCCCATAGTGTCTTGCCTAGTCACATCGCGATCTCTTTGAATCCCGCAATCGACTGGGCTTCAAATTTAGGCCTACTAAATTCCCTATTCAGTGTTGTTTGGATGTCTGCTACTCCAACATTTGGGTTATCGTTAGAGTAATTAATATACCAGGTTAGTGCGTGATCTTATAGAGCACTAACTAGTGTCACCTTCTTTATGTGATCATCTATAACACCTTGAGCTTCCCATACAACCCTCACAATGAACCAGAATTGGTCTAGGTCCTCATTTCCCAAGCCTTTGAAAAAATGCAACTTCACTGTATTCACGATATGGAATCGCAGTGGTGGTGGAGGTGGTACAAGTGATGTTGGAGGTGATGGTGGTGAAGACAGAGGTGGTGTGGGTGGAGGTGGTATTGATGGGAATTCTTGTCTTATCAACTAAATATCACTTCATGGAGAGACCTTCGCTATCCCTTCTTTGTCCCTTTGTGGAGGTGAAATCAAGGGGTTATACTCTGGACCCTTATTTCCTTTGTTCCTGTAACTTTTTTTGCTTTGTATATTCCTGAACATCAAGGTAGCCGCATAACCCGTTTTTTGCACAACAACATTTTAATCCAAGTATTCAGAGATTTTACATACTTACCTCGTAATCCTTTGAAAAATTGTCGCTCCACCTCGCTATAGCTGACTGAGGTGTTGACCGTGAATTCAGTAATAAATCCTCCTATGACATGATCAAGCCAATGATCGACAGCATGGGTGATCTTATCCTCCGATGCTTCCAACCTTTGCACTAGCTTTGGGGTCCACACAATAGGATTGTCAGGTTTCCACCTTCCTTGGCTATCTGCTAGCTTCGAGATCCACTCGTATAACTCAGTAGGAAAGGAGGCGAAAAATATTTTGTGGATCTCCATATACAGGAATTGGTCCAACCACTGTTCTGTTGACAATCGCGGGTTTTTGTTTTCTTGTGCTGCGAACTCATGAATCCTTCTGTCCAACCAGCCTTCGATTTCTTTCTTGGTTGGATTCCAGTGATACGACATCACACATCTCTTATGCAGATTCTGGTCCCGGCAACAAAACCATTTATTGGCTTGAGGGGGCCTGATAGAGGTTCAATGTTAGTTAGCCAAACAAATCCCTACACTACTGGCCCTTTCAGCATCATCTCGTGGAGCACAGAATGAAGTCTCACCGGAAGCAGTATGGGGGGATGTTGGAACCAAGTTTCCACACCCTTGAGATGGTTTTGATGCTAGTTTATTCCATTTATACTTGCCTTCACGTAGGTTTCTTAGCCCTCTGTTCCACCCTTTAGTAACTTTGCGAAAGGGTACAATTGGCTTTCACACAGTGCTAACCTTCGGCTTAGGGACTTTCGCGCTGCTAGGGCAATGAACTGGGATATCTCCCAAATTAGGCTAAGTGTCTTGCTTATCTTATTAACCAATTTTAGTTAGCTTCGCATAAACATATGTTCTTACTTGAGTTCACTTAACAAATACATTTACATACATTCGTGCACCATATAAGAATTATAAGTGAAGTTCATACCCAATATAACATATATATAAACAGGAAATAAAGATCCAGAAATTATGGAATACTTCTCTTTAATGATAATTATAGATGATTACAGACTTGACCCACCCTATGCACTCAGCTGGAGGGGTCTGCGCACTCAGCTTCAGGATTCTTTGCCTCTACACACTTAGCTACAGAGCCTCTACCTAGGCTACGACCCAAGACTTAGACTTCTACTTCAGAGCTATCTCTCATACATCATATCTTCCTTGCTTGATTGATTGATTCTCACTACTTAGAGCTTAGCTCTTTTTATACAATCCCATGGTCCACGGACCATGGGTAGATCTCTTACAATGGACATTACATTTCAAAAAAAAGGGCGGACAAACCTACGACTCTTTAACATCTATGCACTCCATGACCACAAAATGCGAAGTATTTACACTTGGATTACAAAATTTGACCAAACTCCTGGATTTTAGCCCCAAAACTGCCCTTGGGGGATCTCGTGCCCAACACTACCACTCATAACTACAAAGATGGAAGAGTTGTTGCTCCCAACCTTCCACAACCTACAAGGTTGAAACCACAACAATTTGAGGAAAAAAGAGAAAAGGGGCTTTGTTACATTTGCGATATAAAGTACACTAAAGGTCATAAGTGTGCTAAGAATAAATTATTCTACATAGATTGTGAAGAGGAGGAAGAAAAGGAAAAAGAAACAACAAAAGAGGAGGATATACACCAAGAACCTACCTGAGAGAAAAAAGAAATGAATCCGGCCATATCTCGTAATGCATTGGCAAGAATTAGCACTCCTCAAACTCTCAATATAGAAGGATATATCAAAAAAAATAGGTAATAGTGTTTATTGATTCAGGTAGCACCCATAATTTTTTTCATTGTAAGATAACCAAGGAATTGAATTGCTTCCTATATCCAACACAAGAGTGTCAAGTCATGGTTGCAAATGGAAGAAATATAAAGTTCTTTGGAAAGTTCCATAATATCAAGCTAACCATGGGGGAATATGTATTGAACAGTCTGATGCCTTACATTCCGATGGGTGGTGTTGATGTTGTACTAGGAGTCCAATGGTTACAATCTTTGGGGACAATAACTTTTACTTTCCAAGAATTTTTCTTGATTTTTTTGGGAAAGAAAGGAAGTTGAATTAAGGGGTATTGCAAGGAAATCAAGAAAGATAATTAGCTCTAATTGCATGATAAATCTCCTGAAGAAATAAAAATGGGGCATAATTGCACAATTATGCTCACTATATATTCAAACATCGAAATCATCTATTTCTCCAAATATCCAAAATGTATTGGACAATAATTCCAAGGTATTTGAGACTCCCAAAGGCCTCCCACCTATTCTTGATCATGATCATGCTATTCATTTGATTCCAAAAATTGCTCCTCCAAACATCAGACCTTATAGATATCCCTATACCCAAAAGAGTGAAATTGAACATATGGTTGCATAAATACTAGAGGTTTGTATAACTCAACCTAGTCAAAGTTATTTCTCTTCTCCAGTAGTATTGGTGCACAAGAAGTATGGATCATGGCGTATGTGTCCAGATTATAGCGAGCTGAACGCACTCACCATAAAGGATAAATTCCTCATTCCTGTCATTGATGAATTGTTGGATGAATTACATGGAACAATTTACTTCACCAAACTGTATCTTCATTCGGGATATCATCAAATTAGAATGAAGGCTAAAGACATTCCGAAAACAACATTCAGAACTCACGAGGGTCTTTATGATTTTTTGGTCATGCCTTTTGGCTTTACTAAGGTACCTTCCACATTTTAGGTTTTGATGAATTCCATTTTGAAACCCTTCCTTATAAAAATTTTGTTAGTATTTTTTGATGATATACTAATCTACAACAAGTCTTGGAAGGATCATGTTCAACATGTTGACAGGGAGCCCAAACTATTGGAGGAGAAACAATTATATGAAAAAAGATCCAAATGTTCCTTTGAAGTACATGAGGTGGAATATTTGGGTCATATTGTATCTCATGAGGGTATTGAGGTAGACCCTAGCAAAATTAAAGCCATTAAGGAATCAAAAATCCCCACAACCATAAAGCATATTCATGGATTTCTTGGATTGACATGGTATTATCACAAATTTTTTAAGAATTATGGGAGAATATCAGCACCTATAACAACATTACTGAAGAAATATGCGTTTTCTTGGTCTACAGAAGCAAATAAGAACTTTCAAAATCCTAAAGAATGTTGGTGGAATTATACGTATTCTAATTCCAACATTTAATTATCGAATTTGAGATCGTAAGAATTAGAGATGAACACACAATAAATGCAGGATTATATCATATTCTAACCTATGCTAACAAATAACTCTAGAAAGAACCAATCACTCAAGATTATCACTTGTCACTAGATTATGGGACTCTAATGCTTATCAGGTTTTGAACGACAATATTTCATTAACAATGTTCATGTGGTTTTATATATGTAGCTTATTAGGACTTGAGACTTCAATGATTTTAATCCTATAGTGATGAAAACCCATTAAACATGTTAGAGAAAAGTAAATGTCATAAACTATAAGCAAAAGCGTGTGAAGTAAGTAAAAAAACAAGGAAATAACTACAAGAAATGCATTAACAAATTATCAAAAATAAATGCTAAGTAGGCTAAGAGATATATTGTAGGTTCTTATTCATTGTAGGAATCTTTTACCAAGTAGCTACAAAGGTTTGATCAGTTAAAGAATCCTAAACTAAAAATTACATATTTTTTTAATACCTTGTTCTAATACAAAACCTAGTACCAAATTAAGCACATAAAGTCTTGAAATTGAAATTATGAATAAGTACAAAATTAAGTACAAAATTTCCATAAATTGAAATTCTGAATAAGTACCAAATTAAGTATGAAATTTCTATAGATTGAAATTCTGAATATAAAAATGTGTTAAGGAAGCAATTTCAAATTTGTTTGACTCTTAAGATTGAGAATATTAATTATCATCTGATCATAATGCCTTTTACTTAACAGATCTGAAGGTAAAACAATAGATCTAAGACTATGTGAAATATAAATCTAATAAAAAACTAAAAATACCATCAAATAAAATCTGTAATGAGAAAAAAACTAAAACTAAATATTATCCTACTCCACAAATACAAACGTGTGTGCTACCTACGTTGAGGGGTCCTTCCCAACTTGGCAATGTTCCCAACAACTAATTCAAACTAGTACGATGCTCAAATATCAATAATTAAATCTTCGTTGCCAACAACTTCAAATTCTATTTACAAGTGAAAATTTAAATTTGATTACAAAAGCCAACTTAAAAAGTGATCTTAGAATTCCTGTTTGCATCCTATCTTTCTTGATGTGTAGATCTATTCTTTATGTTAAAATGGAGAGGAAGTGATGATCTAAAGGATCACATCGACTTCCATGAGACTCTCTCTTTAAAACAATAGATAATCCTTTAAATATATTTTTGTTATGATTGAATTATTCGAATCATGTATTGGAGATGTAGACAATTCCACTTGGCATCAATTTGAATTTCCTCCAAGTTTGGATGTAACTGCACATATACATGTAGTTGGTCGTAGTTGTTGATGTGCCAACGCAGAATCAGGTACCAAATTAAGTACTAAATTTATGGAAAATTTGAAACTAGTACTGAATTAAGTACCTAATTTTTGTAGGTGAAATTTTTGTTTGAATAATGTCTTGAGCTTCACATGTGAGCTAGGTGTGAACATAAATCCATCCATAAACATGTAGTTGCAACCCATGTCATCTTGATAAGTACTAATTGGTTAAAATTTACTCAGTATTGATATTGATATAAGTACCGAATTGTGAAATTCTAGTACTAGAGCCGATTTTTTGGGCACATAAACATATTAGTAAACTTCATTGGAAAATCACATTAAAAACTCATTTAATCATTAAAAATAAAAGAAACCATTAATAATTATCCACGAGGTAAAATTAATGCATTTAGTGAAAATTGGTAATATAATAGTTATGAAATATGTTATAAATGTATGAATATAGCTTGTAAATGAAAGGTTTGGATAGCCAATATGATAACATATCAAGGGCCCAACATCCCCCCATGCCTAAGCATTTTCATGCCCTCATGCAAACAAAATATGAACTAGGAAGGAATGATGGATGATATAAGGTGACAATGAAGATAATGGCTAAGTAAATGTGGACTTGGAAACTATAATATGCATTAATGGATTTGGAAATGGTGTTTTAAGAAAGGTGAAGAAATAGGAAGTGTTTAATCATTAAGATTCCTTAAATTTTAATGATCTAAAGAGCCTTTAAACATGTTTTACCTCAAGTATATCTTTTGAACTTTAATTTGTACTACAGGATGCAATGGAAATTGTATGAAGTTGAAGATGAAGAAGAGTAAGGCTAAGAGTCTGGAATGATATGGAAGAGTTGGAGTTGATGAGTGCCAATTTGATTTGCTAAAGGAAGCTGAAGAGAATGAAATGAAGATGCTGAAAATTTTCCAACAGCAATTCCCCCATACCTAAGGTTTTGCTTGTCCTCATGCTTACAATAATCTCCAAATCTCCAAAAAGTCTTTGACAATCATTCCAAGGTATTTGAGAGTCCCAAAGGCATCCCACCTATTCGTGATCATAATCATGATATTCATTTGATTCCAGGAAGTGTTCCACCAAGCATTAGGCCTTAAAGATATCTCTATGCCCAAAAGAGTGAAATTGAACGTATGGTTGCAAAAATGCTAGAAGCTGGTATAATTCAACCTAGTCAAAGTTCTTTCTCTACTCTAGTAGTATTGGTTCACAAGAAGGATGGATCATGGCACATGCGTCTGGATAATAGGGAGCTCAACAAGCTCACTATTAAAGATAAATTTCCCATTCATGTCATTGATGAATTATTGGATCAATTGCATGGATCAATTTACTTCACCAAGTTGGATCTTTGTTCAGGATATCATCAAATCAGAATGAACACTGAAGACATTCCAAAAATGGCATTTAAAACTCATGAGGGTCATTATGAATTTGTGGTCATGCCTTTTGGCCTTACCAATTCACCTTCTACATTTCAAGGTTTGATGAATTCCATTTTCAAACCCTTAGAAAATTTGTGTTAGTTTTTTTTATGATATATTAATCTAGACCAAGTCTTAGAAGGAACATTTTCAACACATTGACAGGGTTCTCAAAGTATTGGAGGAGAAACAATTATATGCAAAAAGCTCCAAATGATTTTTTGGAGTACAAGAGGTGGAATATCTGGGTCATGTTGTATCTCATGAAGGTGTTAAGGTAGACCCTAGAAATATTTAAACATTACGGAATGGAAACTCCCCACATCCATAAAGCATCTACGAGGATTTATCGGGTCGACAGGGTATTATTGCAAGTTGTTAATAATTATGAGAGAATAACAACACCTCTAGCAACATTATTGAAGAAAGATGCATTTTCATGGACTCCAAAAGCAATGAAGGTCATTGAACATCTTAAAGAGGAAATGTGCCTAGCATTAGTCTTGGCCACGCCAAACTTCACAAAAACCTTTATTGTGGAATTTGATGCCTCACGAAATGGAATTGGTGTTGTTTTAATGTAAGAAGAAAGATACATTGCTTTCAAAAGTCATCTAATCAAAGGAAACTATTTACAAAAAGATATTTATGAGAAGGAAATGTTGGCAATAATACACGCACTTAAGAAATGGTGACCCTGCCTAATGGGAAGACACTTCAAGGTAAAAATGGATCATGATAGTCTTAAATGCTTTTTAGAAAAAATATTATCTTTAGAAGAGAAACATAAATTGGTGACAAAGATGTTGGGTTATGACTTTGAAATCATCTACAAAAAAGGAAGAAAAATGTTGTGGCAGATGCACTCTCAAGAAAGGATGAGGATGTGGAAGCATTTATTTGTGCCATTTCTATTATCCAATCAGATTGGATAAACAAAGCAAGGGATGAATGGAAGAATGACAAAGAAGTGTGGGCACTCATTCAAAAGCTACAACAAGATGCCATTACATCTAATACATTTAGCTGGAACAATGATTCGTTATGGTACAAAGATCGCTTATACCTATGTAAGAATTCCCAACTCAAACAAAATATTCTTATGGAATTGCACACCTCTCCCTTAGGAGGGCACTCAGGATTTCTAAAAACTTACCACAGGGTTAAGAAGGAATTTTTTTGGGATGGGATTAAATCAATTATTCAAAAGTTTGTGGTGCAATGTTTGGTTTTCCAACAAAATAAAGTTGAAACAATTAAGACCCCATGTCTATTACAACCTTTATCCATTCCAAGCCAACGTTGGGAGGAGGTTTCAATGGACTTTATCATAGGTTTACCCAAGTCCAAAGGAAATAGTATTATCATGGTGGTAGTTGACAGACTTACCAAGTATGCACACTTCTGTGAATTATTGCATCCATTCAAAACAGGTGTAGTTTCTTTGCATTTATGGAAACAATTCAAAAGCTACATGGAAACCCAAAGATATTGTAAGCGACAGAGATCCCATTTTCAGTGGAAAATTTTTGGATGAAATTATTTTCTTGTCTTGGTACTTAGTTAGCTCATAACTTATCTTATCATCCTCAATCTGGTGGGAAAAATGGGACAGTAAACAAATGTTTGGAAGGATATCTTCGTTTCTTTGTATCTGATAATCAAACACAATGGGTCAAATGGTTTCCTCTAGCTGAATGGTGGTATAACACTTCCTTCCATACTGCAACAAAAATGACCCCATTAATGGCACTTTATGGATATCATCTAGCATGCATCACATGATATTTAAGAGAAAATTCTAGGGTTCAAGCAGTGGAAGATCACATCGAACATCAACAACAAGTTCTCCAACTCTTAAAGGATAACCTCACTTCGGCACATAACAAAACGAAACAATAGGAAGATCAACATCATAGTGAAAGAAGTTTTGATGTAGATGATTGGGTATTCCTACAACTATAACCATATAAGCAAATTTCCCTCAAGAAATATAATAAGGATAATAAATTATCACCAAAGTATTATGGTTCGTACAAGGTTTTGAAAAAGATAGGTACTATGGCATACAAATTGGAGCTTCCTGCACCTTCGCGAGTGCACCTAGTTTTCCATGTTTCATGCTTAAAGAAGTTTATAGGTGACAAGCTCCCAGTTCAAACAATATTTCTAGAACTTGATGAGGAAGGAAAAATCATATTGGAACCTAAAGTAGTCACAGAAACAAGAACTCGACATCTATGAAATCGATCAATTACAGAGTATCTCATCAAGTCGAAGAACTTACCTGCTGAAGATTCCACATGGGAGGATGAGAATTTTATACAGAAGCATCTAGAACTGCTCAAGCGTTGAGGACAACACTTTCTTGAAGAAGAGGGGCATGTTAGGTCCCTATAATACTAGTGATTCCCCGATTACTATTGTCATTCTAGCCCTTATTGTTATTGTTGTGCCCCTATTGTCCCCATATTATTATTATTATTTTGCCCCATAGAAGCCCAGTATTGTTATTTTTGCGCCCTTATATTATTATTGTTATGTCAGCTTTGATTATATTGTGACCCCTTAGACTCCTATATATAGAAAGGAGGTTTTTTCATTTGTATCATCCAATAATTGTTCATTTGTGTAATGTAAAGGAGGTTTCCCCCTTGAAGAGGCTGATTTCTAAGTCATTGATCTATCTTTTCTATCTTTTTGTGAGCCAGTTTCATAACAGGCACTGAAGAACTGAGGAGGGTTGCTGAGATGGCTCTAGTACAAAGGAACCTGGAAAAAAACAACATAACTAATGAGATGAATACTGAACAAAAATAATTCATCTCATATTTATTAAAATGATGCAAAACTAAAACCAAGCATTGAAGAAATTTCAAATCACTCATTACATATGATTTCATTAACCTTTAACAATTTTATGCTCAAGAAAAGGAAACCTTTTATAAATTTAAGGGGATCTCCATCTTTGTAAGTAATAGGATTTTTTATGATCACAATAGATGATGAACCAATGAAAAATTAGTTATTACCAACCGAATCCAAAAGTATTATAGTCATCCAAGTATTATAGATAGGCTTTGTAGTTGAGATCTATTAATTACTTGTGATCATAGGTCCCACTTCAAAGATAATTAAATCTTAGATATAGTATGAAAAACCAATGATAGAGGCCTCAGGGTTACCTCAAGACTATTCTTTAGCAACAAATTTATGTATTTTTTCCCCTTGAATTCATCCACACATTCCTCCTTTTGATTGTAACACTATAGAGTAACTATCATAAGTGTAGACAAAAAAACTTGGTTTGGTTGACTCTTCTTTAGGTAGAATGCCCCATTTCCTATGAGCATCCATAGCCTCGGTAGGTTTACTTAGTGATATCACAGATCAGTACTTGCTACCAATAGGCATCCATAAACTCAACGAGTTTACCTCTTAAACCTATTTTACACTAAAGGCTCTAGTCTCATGTTTCCTACCATTTTAGTTTTATATTATGGATACTTTGTTTGCAATTGGTAGATGGGGAAGTGAATTCAGAAAGCCCCTTAAAGGCATAGGATGACACCTTTGAGAGTGACTTTGATTACCTACATAATGTCTTGTACACATAAGGTACTTATAGGGACTCAAAGGACATAGCATGAATGAGCCAGTTTTAATGTGAGATGGATTAGGCTAACCAAAGAATAACCAAAAGACACCAAAATTCCTACCAATCATAGTTTTCATATATGCTTTCGCTTTTAAAGTAGTGTTCCACTATGAATAGAGACTTCATTAGTAACTTTTCTACAAGCCTTAATAAATATGCTCATATATCATGCTTGGTGTTATGGTTATAGTATTTGTTATGTTATGGTATGTTCTATGCTTATAACAGTTTAATTCTTTTTCTTATTATATTCCACAGATTAGCAATCAGATGTACATAAAATAAAGTGCAGATAGAACATTAAACGATCGACAAAAAACAAGCCAAGACAAGAGACACAAGATGTGGCAGCTAGCCAAGGACAAACCCCACAATGTGTGGGAAAACCCTTTGATCAAATCTTCTTTTATCTTCAATAATTTAGCAGAGAGAAATAGTACAATAAATCTTATTCATATCAGCAGTAGCAAACCCTAGATCAGCAGCATCAACATTAGCAGCTTCAATATCAAATTAGGGCAGACGATATCTCACAAACCGATCGTCGAATTGACTTCATTCCACCACCAAAAGTTGCAGCTTCCAAAGGAGGTTAGATGAACCTACAACGTAGTTTAGATGAGGATATCTTCTAGGCCACGTAGGTCAATCTTTACTTCTGCAGTTGCAGCTTCAGTTTTAGCAGTTTCCGGCTTCAAACTAGGGCAGTCGATATCTTGCAAACTGTTCATCGGATTGACTTCATTCCACCACCAAAAGTTGCGACTTCCAGAGGAGGTTCAGATGAACCTACAACGTAGTTCAGATGAGGAGATATTCTAGGCCACGTAGGTCAATCTTTAGTTCTGTAGTTGTAGCTTTAGTTTCAACAGTTTTCGGCTTCAAACTAGGGCAGTCGATATCTTGCAAACCGTTCATCGGATTGACTTCATTCCACCACCAAAAGTTGCAGCTTCCAGAGGAGGTTCAAATGAACCTGCAGTGTAGTTCAGATGAGGAGATCTTCTTGGCCACGTAGGTCAGAATTTACTTCTGCAGTTGCAACTTCAAGTTCAACAGTTTTCGTCTTCACATGTGTGAGAGAGACCCATTTCTGCGCAGTAGAGAAGAGACTCATTTATGTGCAGTACAGAGAGAGATGTGATGAGAAGAGTGAGTGAAAATGAGGAAAAGTCATCTTATATTTATACACAACGTTGGTGTTTGAATAGATGCGACTGTTGGGCTTCTGAGCCTACATGAGTTGTAGGTCGGCTTGATAATAATTCCATAATCAAAATAAATCAATATCTCCATGAATACTTATCAGAATCGGATGATCTTTACATCAATCCTACACCTCTCGATGAGAGGAATCTAATAAAAATATAATCAGCCATGAATAAGATGACCCACATGAAGTTTTGCCCTGGTTGCCAATTTTAACACTCCCTGTCAACCAGGGAGAACTTCATCTGCAATCTGTCTATCGGTAGTTACTATTCATCCATCAAATTCACTACCCTGTACAACTTGACCCTTGTCTTTCTCTACTCTATTCTGCCTGTTCTACTCTTTCTTGTTCTGCCTTGTACTGACTGGTAGCGTTTTGCTCTGCTCTGCTTTTGTCCGAATTATGAAGAAGAAGAAATGATCGAGGATGTATCATACTGACTCAAAGTCAGTCTCAGAGTATGTACCACTGGTCCTAGACCAGTCTCAACCAACCCGAAGTCAGTGTCATAGTGAGTACAACTCCACTGGTCCTAGACCAGTATCATCCTCCACTGACTCAAAGTCAGTCTCAAAGTGTGTACCACTGGTCCCAAACCAGTCTCACTCGACCCGAACTCAGCTTCATAGTAAGTACCACTCCTACCACTGGTCCCAGACTAGTATCGCAGTCTCAGAAATTGTACCACTAGTCCTAGACCAGTCTCAGCCGATCCGAAGTCAGCTTCATAGTAACTACCACTCTCACTGGTCCCAGACTAGTACTGCACTGACACGAAGTTAGTCTCGGAGCATGTACCACTAGTCCCAGACCAGTCTCAACCAACCCGAAGTCAGAATCATAGTATGGTACAACTCCTACCACTAGTCCCAGACCAGTATCATTGATCCCAGATCAATGGAGGTCATCCTAGCATAGGGAGTACGGTAGATACAACGATGCATCCATTGGTACTACTATGGTCCCTAACTTCATTTCCCTCCTCATTGATCAGATGATAGCTACTTCCCATGAGTCCCAGACTACATGGGTAGGATGCCTCGACAGGAGAACTAATCAATCCTATGCTCACAGGAGAACACATCAATCCTGCTACAATCGCCCTGGAGAACACATAAATCCTGGCCACCATCAAGAACACATCAATCCAGGCCTCACAGGAGAACACATCAATCCTGCTACAATCGCCATGGAGAACACATCAATCCAGGCCTCACAGGAGAGCTAATCATCCTGCTACACAGGAGAGAAAATCATCCTGTTCCACAAGAGAGCGAATCATCTTGTCCCACAAGAGAGCAAATCATCTTGTTCTAGTGTGCACCACCAGGGGAGGGTGAGTCACCCTGTGGTTGTATGTTTCTCCAGTAAGAACCACAAGCCCTCAAAGCTCCCAAGCTCAATGTATGCAACATGCAGGACCCTTGTATAAGGGTTTCTTGACGACTCCAAGTCGTTTGGGAAAATCACAGATTAGATCTTTCCTCAGGGCTTTGATAAGGTGTATCGATCTGTACATCATCTTAATGCGATGGAGCCTCCTTGCTCATGGACTTACCATATCCCAGATGATGTCTATCTGTTGGAGCAATCGATGAATACGGGATTCCTCAATAATCAAATCCCACCTCTAATTGTTAGTGAGAATCACAATGGTATGTGTTCAAACAGCTCACTGAAGAGCTTCCCCAATCAGGAAACTTCATACGAGATCATACTCGTAGATATGTATTCGGTCTCGGTGGTGCTTATGGCAACTAACTTCCTCTTCCTACTCATCCATTATATTGAAGAAGAATCCAAAGAGAAACAACACTAAAAAGTGCTCCAGTGATCCTCCACACTACCTGCCTAATCAACATTCGAATGATCATGCAGTTTCATATTTATGGTAGTGTATCTCAATCCATTAGTAATTGTGCCATGAAGATATCTTAGAAGATTCTTGGCATCAATGCAGTGAGGCTCAACCAAATATGAGCTTACAGTGCTAACTGCAAAACATATGTTCGGACGGAGGTTCACCAAGAACATCAATGCGAATGAGTTTTTGAAACTCCGAGGCATTTCCCAGGTTTGGTCCAACATCACTACCATATAACTTCTAAAAGTTAAGATCCTCGAGGTAGTCACAGGCTTTCAGTCCATCATACCAAATCTTTCCAATATCTTTACCACATATTTTCCTTGAGATAGGAAAATTTCCCTTGGCTTCTGCCATACTTCAAGTCCTTGGTCCTTCATTCGAAATTCAGAAGCCAACTCCCTCTTACATTTGTGAATGAGAGGGTCTACACCTGTTAGAAAGAGGCCATCCACATACAACACCAGTATGAGAGGCTTGTCATCTTCAACCTTAAAGTAAAGGTTAGGATCGGCTTCACTCCTAGTGAATCTCAGCTTCATCAAGTAGCTATCGATCCTCTCATACCATGCTAAGGGTGCTTGATTCAGCCCATAGAGAGCCTTCTTTGACTTGCACACATGAGATTTTCGATCATAAATTTCAAATCCTTTAGGTTACTCCACGTAGACCTCTTCTTTGATTGAGTCGTGTAAGAATGCAGTCTTGACATCCATCTGATATAGCTTCCATCCTTGTGAAGCAGCGAGGGCTATGATCGAGCGGATGGTCGTATATCTGGCAACAGGTGCAAATATCACATCATAGTCTATTCCTTCCTTCTGGGAGAAACCATGAGCAACAAAACGAGCCTTATACTTTTCCGTACTTCCATCTGTTGCGTGCTTTATCTTGTAAAGCCATTTGGAATTAACATCTGTCTTGTCTTGGGGTCTGGGAACTACTTCCCAGACATGATAGACTCATATTCTTTGTTCATAGCATCCTTCCATACTTGATGCTTGATGACGTTTGAGAATGATGAAGGCTTATTTTGTATGATTGTGCTCATGATGGTCAGGTATCCCTGATACCTATTTGGTTTCTTACTTTCACGAAAGGTTCCTCAGGGTGTAGCATGTCCTTCATCATCATCAAGTAGCCCCCTAAGCCATGAAGGCCTCTTCCTAGAAGAGGAAGGTTCATGTGGAGGAGGATCAATCGGATCCATGGGTTCTTCTACATCAGGCATTGATTTATCATCCTTTTCTTTCGGTTCCCTAGTGTCAACTTCTTGAGATCTCCTCAAAGTTAGAAGATTGCTCACCTTGTTGAGAGCCATATCTTCATCAAAGGTGACATCATGACTAATTACGACTTCCCTTTGACGGGCTACATATATTCTATAGCCTTTAGTATTTTCACCATAGCCCATGAAAATTCCCTTCTTTCCAGATGCACCCAATTTATTTCTTTTCTCTTTCGGCACATGAAAATATACAGGGCTTCCAAAAATTCTAAAATGAGAAATATCAGGATTCTTACCAATGAACGTTTCTTCAGAAGTCTTGGAACCCAATGCTTGATGAGGGCATCGATTTTGTACATATACGACAATGTTTGTAGTTTCAGTCCATAGAAGCTTCGAAAGTCTTTGATTATGTAGCATGGCCTGCACAGCTTCCACAACCGTGTGGTTCTTCCTTCCTGCCACACCATTCTGCTCAGTAGTATGTGGCGAAGTAGTCTCCCTCTTAATGCCAGCCTCAGATATGCCTGAGTGAACCAATTGTAATATATCATAGGTCTTGCTTTGGCTTGAGGGGAATGATCCGCTTTTAAGCTTTCCTTCGGCACATCCCAGACATACACCTTCTTTCTCTACTTCGAATTCAGGCATCCATGTTACCATTTGTCTTACATCGGGTAGAGCTTTGTAATGAAGGTGGGCAAACCTCCAATGCCAAAGTTCGGACTGAAGAGTTGTGTCACAAGACATGACACCTAACGGACTTCCATCAACCTAACATAATGAATCAACACTAAACCCAAGAGTAAAGGCATCTTTAACATTATTTTTCCATATACATACCTTGCCATTACTGAAGGTTACCTTATAGCCTTTGTCTTCCATTGCCGAGATGGACACTAGGTTCTTTTTGAGGTCAGGTGCATTTAATACATCCTGGACTTTCTACCCTTCTTAAATGGTTGTCCCCTTCCTCGATCCCCAGCTCTCCTCTTGCCTTTGCTGTTGAATTTTTCATTCCTTTGATTTGCCATCAGATGGATTTTGATCATCATCCTGGTGTGAGTCCTTTCCATCAGGGCAATCCCTTGCATAGAGACCCTTTATCGCACATGTAACATCGTCGTTTTCTTCCACCCTTAGGTCCAACCTTTCCTTTTAATTTAGTCGCAGAATTATTTCTTTTCTTAACATGAGAAGAAAAGGCAACAGGAGGACCTTTAGGCATGGGCATTTCTTGCTCTTCTTCCCTTGATTCTTCTTGAATGCATCTAGCCATTAATTCCTCGAAACCAGGAATTGCATTATAGTTCAGAAGAGTAGTCCTGAACACGTACCATTCGGATGGTAATCCTCCAAGAGTTGTGAGTGCCCTTCCCCTGTCAGTGATAGCCTTCCCAATAGATAGGAGATCATTCCTGATTTTGGTGATCCTTAAGAAGTATGCTTGCATACCCTCATCTTTACCCTTCTTAATTTCTTTTAACTTATTTCTAAGAAACAAAACTTGATTTGCATCATTTACTTTAAATAAACTCACTAGTCTATCGTAGACTTCCTTGGAGGTGTCCAGTTCAGAGATGTAGGCCACCAAGTGCTTGTCAATAGAGTCTCGGATGACCTTCTTGTTTTGATTTCTTTGTTTTTCCATTTTTTCTAGACAGCAGCGGATGCATTTGATGGAGGCTCAACAATATTGCTTCTTACATGGTCCAACACTCCTTAATCTTCAAGGGTTAGATTGATAGACATCTTCCATCTATGATAGTCAGCTTTCTCACAGATCTTGTCTTCGACAGGAAAGAGTGTTGAGGACCCCATCATTCTTTTAGGATAGCCTTGCCAATCTTCTCTTCGATGATTGCTCTTGCTCTTGCTCGGGCTTTGTCTTCACCTCAACTCTGATACCATGTTAAGTTTTGGTATGTTCTATGCTTATAATAGCTTACTTCTTTTTCTTATTATATTCCACAGATTAGCAATCACATGTACATAAAGTAAAGTGCAGATAGAACATTAAACGATTGACAGAAAACAAGCCAATACAAGAGACACAAGATGTGGCGGCTAGCCAGGGAAAAACCCC
>APFE031229846.1:91274-141724 GCA_000404065.3 Pinus taeda
ATATCTCACAAACCGACCGTCGGATTGACTTCATTCCACCACCAAAAGTTGCAGCTTCCAGAGGAGGTTCAGATGAACCTATAGCATAGTTCAGATGAGGAGATCTTCTAGGCCACATAGGTCAATCTTTACTTTTGCAGTTGCAGCTTCAGTTTTAGCAGTGTTCAGCTTCAAACTAGGGCAGTTGATACTTGCAAACCGTTCATCGAATTGACTTCATTCCACCACCAAAAGTTGCGGATTCCAGAGGAGGTTCAGATGAACCTACAAAGTAGTTTATATGAGGAGATCTTCTAGGCCACGTAGGTCAATATTTACTTCTGCAGTTGCAGCTTCAGTTTCAGCAGTTTCTGGCTTCAAACTAGGGCAGTGGATATCTTGCAAACCATTCATCGGATTGACTTCATTCCACCACCAAAAGTTGTGGCTTCTAGAGGAGGTTTAGATGAACCTACAATGTAGTTCAGATGAGGAGATATTCCAGGCCACGCAGGTCAATCTTTACTTCTGCAGTTGCAGCTTCAGGTTCAACAGTTTCCGGCTTCACATGTGTGAGAGAGAGACCCATTTCTGCGCAGTAGAGAAGAGACTCATTTCTGCGCAGTAGATAGAGAGAGATGTGATGAGAAGAGTGAGTGAAAATGAGGAAAAGTCATCTTATATTTATACACAATGTTGGTGTTTGAATAGATGCGACTGTTGGGCTTCTGAGCCTACATGAGTTGTAGGTCGGCTTGATAATAATTCCATAATCAAAATAAATTCATATCTCCATGAATACTTGTCGGAATCAGGTGATCTTTACATCAATCCTACACCTCTCGACGAGAGGAATCTAATAAAAATATTATCAGCCATGAATAAGATGACCCACATGAAGTTTTTCCCTAGTTTCCAATTTTAACAGTATTCAAGTTTATTTTTCATCAGTATCATTGTATGGACCTCTTAACTTTGTTATAATCCCCTTAGTATGTTTTGGCAACTATATTTTGAGAAATTGTTTTGAATTGATAATAAGAAATCTATATGAATAAGAAAAATGAAATTCCATAACAAAAAAGGTATATTAGCTATAAATAGTTTGGAATTATCATTCAATTCAACTTCTATGAAAAGGAAAGATATCATTAAATACCCCCCTAAGTGTTCCATTCCATTGATGAAGATGTATTTTCCACTTTTGAAAACATTCTTCAAGCATGTAAGTGTCCCCAAAGGAAAAAGATCCTTGAATCCTTCTTTTTCTTGCAAAATAACAAATTGGTACCAATATTTTGGGTATTAGTTAGATGAAATATGGTACTAGACAGTTGATATTGATCCAAGTGGATATTGGTGGCCATCCCCCTCTTCCACCTGGGCCTCTAGTCAATTTCAATTAGTTCTTGGTTTATTTTAGCATTTACTATTTTTAGCAGTTTTTCAGGTCCTGAACTTCCAGAGTCGTTTTGAGGCCCTAAATGACATTTTTGGGAAAACCAGGGCCAAGATGACTCTTCATTTGATATTGGCCACTCAGAAGTTTTAGTCCTCATATAGTTATTCCTAACAAGTTATTGTGCATGTCAAATGAAGATCATATGCCAAAGTTACGACCCTGGGAAGTTGATGTACCAATTTACCCTAACGAGGCCCATTGTTTTGGCGCTTCATCTCCTAGGGTTAGGTTTTTGGATGTTTATGGTTTTACATTGTTTCTCAATAATAAATTGGTGGGGTGACCCAAGATAACCAATCGAAGCCACACGCAAAGAACAACACCACAAACACAAAGAAGGATGTGGGAAAGTAGTGTGAGTTCCATAAGAGCTCCACGCACAACACAAGTGAGTGTTAGGATAAGCAATCACTGGTGGCTAAGCTGAAGGTTTCTGAGTCTGATGCATGCGTTGACTCTGAGTCACAACTTGACAAGGGGAATGACAAAGGGAATCATATCATTGACACAGATCCCAGTGCCATTTTTTCCACCACAAAGATCCATAATATTGAGCTTGAAAATCCAGGAGAGGGGGAGCATCTATTCCACTCACAGATGTGGGTGAAGGGTCCTTCGCTGCAGTTTATTGTCGACAACGGGAGCCAAAAGTACCTCATTTCAAGAGAGGTCATGAAACAGCTAAGCCTACCAACTACATCACAGCTGAAATCGTACACTATCAGGTGGCCTCACCAAGGATGAGATCTCTGTGTCAGCCAATAGTGGCACCTTCCCTACAGCATCAAGCCTTTCATGGATGAGGTATTGTGTGATGTATTATTAGGAAAACCATACTTATGGAAGCAACATGTTGTATATGAGTCTAAACCTCACTCTATTATTATTTCTTTGGGTAATATGTTATACAGGATACCATAGGTAGCCCCACCTACCACCATCTCTTTGATCTCTGGTAAGAAATGTAGTAAGGTCATCTCCCAAACTGGGAATTTTTTTTTCTTTCTGATTCACTCTCAAATTAAGGGGAAGGTCATAGCCACATCCATGGCACCAGGGAAGGGTTCATCTAAGCAACAAAAGCAGGTGGATGTGTGTTGAGTTACGAAATGGGTATGTATTTACTCTTAATTCCATCACCTTTTTCCTCTTTTCATATCTCTTTCATATCTTAATATGCTAACATATTGATGGATTATGATAAGAAATGGATGAATTATTCTCAGTGAAGATTTAACCATCGTAATTAACTTTTACTCCTCTTTATGCAGAAAAACAACGAAAGGAACAATTGTTGTTCCCTAGCGATGGAATAACATAAACCAACAAAGGAAGAATAGGATGCGTCGATTGCGGATAGATCAGAGGACGAATCAGGAGGATCAACACTAAATATGAAGAGTGTCTAAAGATAGCATTTAGTTGTGAATCCCTCAAGATCGGGAGTTCTTGAGTGATTGCATTTATGTTTTACCTCTTTCCGACTATAAAAGAAAAATATTGTAGGAAGAAAGGGGATCGATCTCTGTTATTTCAAATTGTAGTTTTAATTTACAGATTCATGTTGTTGGAGAACATGATCGTATTTTAATGCTACTTAAGTTCAATGATTAATATATAATCGACATTGTTGTTCATTCGTATTCCCTTAAGTAGCTCAGCAGTGTTCATTGGTGGCTAAGGGCCTGACCTCTAGTGGATTAAACCGCTTCTCTGTGTTATATATTTTTTATTCTCACAAGTTTGATTTGTTTGCTAATTTTCCCATTTTCTGTGAGTTTATCCTATTCGCTATTTACCGCTTTCCTGTATTGAAGTAGTACATTTTCTTTACATATTTTATAGCACTATCATTTGATTCGATTTATGCTCATTGTAGATTAAATTAATTAGATAGTGAATCGTATTGATTTAATCAGCTGTAAGAGTTTGGTTATCACTATTGAACTCTCAGATTGACATCATTTCCATTTGCATTGCTTCGTAGAGATTGAGTATGATTTATATTGAATCAACTAAGAAGATATTGGTTATTGCTACTATGCTCTCGGCTGATGCTATTGTTAATTGAATTGCTTGTGTGAGATTTGATTACGATTTCAGTAGAGGATTGAGTCTTGAAGCTTAGATGTCATATTTCCTTTAATAATTTCAATTTGAGTTTTATAAATGCATCCATTTACTCTTGTATCAAAGGTTTATACTTCATTTAAGAAACATTACTCTCTGGATTCATAGCATGCACATATTGTGTACACTCTTGGAATAAAAGGACTTTCCTGGGTTGATGATTAACGTGGGGTAATTAGGAGTTTTAAAAGACACTTGTTATCAACCAACAATGTGGTCGGGGAAGAATATAGGGACATCTTCTCCTCACCCACTTGGGTACTCTAGCATTGTCAGGTCAAGTAGCATTGTCAGGTCAAGCATTTAATCTATCTGACTCCTGGAGCACCTCTACCCAACAGGCTAATATATTATCGCTCCATTTCGGAAAATAAAAAGATCAAGCAACAAATCTAGGAGTTGCTACAAAAAGGGCACATCTTACCAAGTTCCTTGGCTTGTGGCAGCCCGATTATACTGGTAGAGAAGAAGGATGGAACTTGGAGGCTTTTCACTGATTATCATGCATTAAACAAAATCACTGTCAAGAATAGGTATCCAATCCTATAGATTGATGACCTGCTGGACCAACTCAAGGGGGCCAATTATTTCAGCAAGATCGATCTAATCTATGGTTACCACTAGGTTCCAATAGATCCCATAGATGTATGGAAGATTGCATTTAGATCCAAGGAAGGCCTTTTTGAATGGTTGGTTATACCTTTCGGGTTAAGAAATTCCCCTGCTACTTTTATGAGGCTAATGGATGACATCTTCCGGCCCTTCACCAACTTGTTCGTGGTGGTTTATTTGGAAGACATCCTCATCTTTAGTAAGAGTTTGGAAGAACACTTGTAACACATTCAACAAGTCCTTCAAACCCTTTGACAGCACAAATTATATGCCAACTTCAAGAAATGCACCTTTGGCATGATCTAGGTCCAATACTTGGGGTGCATCATATATGAGCATGGAGTGCATGTGGAACCAACCAAGATCCAAGTCATTTGGTATTGGCCAACCCCGACCACTCTAAGAGAGCTTCACAACTTTTTGGGTCTTGCAATTTTTTATCATAGGTCCATGTTGGGATTATCCCATATCGCTTCGCCTTTGAATCAGATTACTAAGGGTGAGGTGAAAGAAAAATTTTCCTGGTTTGAGTCCCAACAGAAGGCATTTGTTGAGTTGAAGTGTCACCTCTGCTCTGCACTAGTACTCACATTGCT
Organism: Pinus taeda; assembly: GCA_000404065.3. Lineage (NCBI taxonomy): Eukaryota > Viridiplantae > Streptophyta > Pinopsida > Pinales > Pinaceae > Pinus > Pinus taeda. The sequence continues at coordinate 96,054 of APFE031229846.1, forward strand.
AGACCCGCAACAACCATTTCAAATCGAGACAGATGCCTCAGACTATGCTATTGGTGCAGTCCTCACCCAACACGGGTATCTAGTGGCCTATCATAGTGAGACACTTTTTGATACAATTCAAAATTACCCCACCTATGATAAATAAATATATTCCATCATGCAGGCTTGCTAACAGTGGAAGTACTACATCCTGGGAAAGGAGATGGTCATCCACACCAATCGCTGGCCTTTTTAGTTTATACCAACACAGGAGAAGTTGCAGAATGATCATCATTAGAAGTGGTCTACATATCTAAAAAAATTCCACTTGAACATTAAATACAAAAAGGGTAACACTAATCATGTTGCAGACTGCCTTAGCCAGCCCCCAATTGCAGCACTGACTACTGTTCTCAACTCTTGTGGTCACAAGACCTCTGGATGGATGGAACTATACAAAAATGATCCAGAGTTCACCTCGACATACCAGATGGTAGTAGATGAGAAGAAAGTTCCTAATATCCACCTCCATAATGCATTATTATGCTACCCGTGCCACATTTTTTTTCTTTCAAGTCAATGTGCCAAATTTATTTGGGAGGCACACTACAATCAGATCGCAGCATAGTTTGGGGTGGAGAAAACCATGGTTGTACTACAAAAGTACTTCTATTGGCCCAAACTTCTACTGGATGTTGGGAAATATATCAAATCCTACACTGTGTCCTCCATCACCAAGGCATCCATCAAGAAGCAAGCCATGTGCAATCTTTCTACTCCCAGCCACCCATGGGAATCCATCTCCATAGACTATATGTTTGGCCTCCCTTCCACCAAACATGGTAATGACTGTGTATTTGTGGTCGGGGACATATTTTCTAAGATTTCTATATTGACAGCCTATAAGAAGAGTATCACAGTAGAGGACATTGCCAAACTCTTCTTTGAATGAGTATGGGTACATTTTGGGATCTCGAAGACCATTATATCAGATCAGGATAGCAGGTTCCTAAGCACATTCTGGTCAAGCCTATGGACACTATTAGACACCAAATTCACCAAGTCGACCTCCTTCCATCACCAGACTGATGGCCAGACAGAGGCCATCAATAGGATGATAGTGCACATACTCCGCATGTACAACTCCAACAATCCTTGAACCTGGGATGAGAGCCTTCCATATGTGTAGCACATTTATAATAAAGCTCTCCATAGCTCGACTGGTCGCAGTCCCTTTCAAGTGAGTCTAGGATTTTAACCATTGTGTCTAATTGATGTTGCCATGCCTCAAGCGACTACACAGACATAATCCACACATGTATCATATTAGGTAGATAAAGCGACCATATTTATTGATCACATCCAACACATCTTCTAGTAGGTTCACGACATCTTGGAGAAGTCAAATTCCAAGTACAAGTAGGGACATGATGAACATCAGATGCCACACAAGTTTCAGGTGGGTGACAAAGTCTGGTTGCATTTGCAGAAAGAATGCTTTAATAGAGCCCATTGGAAGCTCATACTACACTAATATGGTCCTTACACCATTATTAGGGTTGTGGGAGACACTTATTTTGATCTCATCAATATGGTCCTTACACCATTATTAGGGTTGTGGGAGACACTTATTTTGATCTCATCATTCCCCCACTCCTTGATCTACACCCAGTGCTCAATGTGGATCACCTTCGACCATACTTCCTGCCATTACTATACACATTAGACATTGCAGAACAACTCACACCAACAGATTTAAATCTAGACTGCATGGAATAAGCCACAAGATACCGTATTATGGACACACATGTCAAGAACACTTTCCAATAAAATATCCAACTATATTGGATTGGCAAAGCTAGCCAACTGCTGCACCAAGGCAAGTGGCTCACCAGGGACCAGGTTCAACATAAATTTCCTTACCCCATGGAGGCTCTGCACACGATGGGAACCATTGCTTCCTAAGCAGGGAGGAATTATCTAGGTGGATATTGGTGGTCACCCATGTATTCCACCTAGACCTCCAGTTGGTTTCAATTGTTTCCTGGTTTATTTCAGCATCTACTAGTTTTAGTAGTTTTTTGGGTCCTAAACTTCTGGAGCCGTTTTGAGGCACTAAACGACGTTTTTGGGGAAACCTAGGGCCAACATTGGTTATATATTGATGTGGGCCACTCGAAAGTTGTATTCCTCAGATAGATAATTCTAATGAGGTATTGTGTGCGTCAAACAAAGATCATATGCCAAAGTTACGACCCCAGGAAGTTGATGTACCAATTTACCCAAATGGGGCCCATAGTTTTGGCACTTCATCTCTTACGGTTAGGTTTTTGGATGTTTAGGGTTTTACATTGTTTCTCAATAATAAATAAGTCTTTGAGCCTCATTGTAACACAATTTAGAGCCATGTAGCTGCCACATCTCCTCTCATAGATAAGCTACCATTGCCCAAGCTAGTTTTATTTCCATTCGGTTTGTAAGCATATTTCAGTATTTGATATTATGAAATGAAGTGTTAATTCTGTTGCATATTTGTGTTTATGGTTGTATCTTCAATTTTTTGCATTCCTATTTAAATTCAGATCAGATATGTACTATGGACATCAAGGATATTACCTTCACATAAAATTCCAAACAAAGTTATCATAGCTTACTTTATTGAAAAGAAAAAAAACTAGAAATAATTCTAACTATCAAAAAGAAATAATAATTTTGAAAGAGAAGTAATAGTTGAACCATGTTGTGGTTGGAAATAATATTGAGTGGAAATATTCATTAAAACAATATGCATCTGAAAGAGACCTCAATAGAAACTTTCTATAGGAACATAGATCTCTCATTTTCAACTAGTTTTTTTTTGCTATTATCATCCCCACTTATTTAAAACAAATGAGAAATATTTTATAACTAAACTAACTATTATATGCAAAATTTATTTATTTATTATCCTACTATACTTGAGAAAAAAATTTCCTCTCGTGAAGTATATGAGTATTTCCAATGTAAACATGTGTGTAACAGGTTTACAAAATACATTCATACTCAAGTTTAAAATATAATATTTAATACATACTTGAGTATGAAGAACCGATTGTTTTAATGATGATATCAAGAAGGAAGAATGAAGGAGTGGTATGGCCTTATAATTTCTTGAAACTAACTTTCAAAAAAATCAAAATCCTCTTATTTTGCCTCTTATTTGGCTCATTTAGCATATCCTCCTTTACCGTGCCATGCATATCTTCTATTATGAGATGACTATCCTCTTGTGTGATTAGAGGATCCATAGATAGGCATGTAAAAAATTCTTCAATCTCAGGTTCTAATGCTTACTCTCCATTAGATGCAGTCCATGATTCTTTAGTTTTCTCAACAACTTTGCAAGGGTTAAATTCTTCCTATGGATGTGGTTCATGGAGTTTTTTTTCTTCTATCACTCTTGGGAAGGCATATAATTTTTTAGCTATTGTCAAGATTTTTTCTTCCTAACATGCAGAGATCCCAGCTACTACTAGGATTTGAGAGATTTCTTCCAAAATCTTGATCATCCTTGAATACTGCTTTGATAGTGGCTAATCCCTATCATGCACATGGATTAGTGTATGGAATCCTTATTAAAAATCCTAAAGAAATAAGAAGGAAACACACTTAAAACAAAGGAAAGAAAACCAATCATGTACTCTAAGTGTGAGCATGCTACTAAGACCCTACTGTCACCAAGTTATATGTTCACACAAGTTAGGATTTTGTTCTTTTCATGAATAAATCTGAAGGAAAACACACTTGCAAAGAAAAATAAGGAAAAATGAAGCTTTGGATCCTACCTTAAATTCTACGAAGATGAAAAAAGAAACTAGAAAATAAATTAGAGACAACCAAACTTTGGAGTGATCCTAAACCAAGGAGGATGCATGGCTATGCACTCATGTCTTCTCATATTTCTCTACACGCTAGTTTCCCTACAACTAAGATCATGCAAAACAAATTGTGAAAGAAATTATGCTCTAATCCTTTTAGCACCTCCCCATAAACGACACCAAAAATGTTGGTGGAATTATATGTATTCAAATTCCAATAATTAATTCTTGAATTTGGGATCGTAAGACTTAGAGATGCAAGCATATGAAATGTAGGATTAGAGCCTATTCTAACCTATGCTAATAAATAACTCTAGAAAAAACAATCACTAAAGATTATCACTTGCCACTGGATTGTGGGACTCTAATTCTTATCAGGTTTTGAACCACAATATTTCATTAAAAATGTTCATGTGGTTTTATATATGTAGCTTATTAGGTCTTGAGACTTCACTGGTATTAATCCTTTAGTGATGAAAACCCATTAAACATGTTGCAGAAAGGTAAATTCCAGAAAAGTAAATGTCAACAACTATAAAAAAAAATCATGCGAGGCAAGTAAAAAAAAAGGGCAATAAACTACGAGAAATGCTTTAACAAACTATCAAAAATAAATGATAAGCAGGCTTAGAGATATATTGTAGGTTCTTATTCATTGTAGGAATATTTTACCAAGTAGCTACAAAGCTCCAATAATTTAAAGAATCCTAAAATGCAAATTCAATATTTTTTAATACCATATTCTAGTACAAAACCTAGTACTGAATGAAATATAGAAAGTTTCGAAATTGAAATTATGAATAAGTACCAAATTAATTATGGAAATTTTGTAAATTGAAAATCTAAATAAGTACCGAATTAAGTATGGGAATTTTATAGATTGAAATTCTGAATGTTAAAACATGTTAAGAAACCAATTTCAAATTTGTTTGACTCTTAAGTTTGAGAAGATTAATTCTAATATAATCATAATGCATTTTACTAAACATATGTGAAGGTAAACAACAAATCTACTAAAAAACTAAAAATACCATCAAATAAATTATGCAATAAAAAAAAATGAATATTAACCTACTCTACAAATAAAAACGAGGGGGTTACCTAAGTTGTGGCACCCTTCCTGACTTGGAAACGTTCTCAACAACTAATTCAAACCGATGCTCAAATTCCAATAATTAATATTCATTTCCAAAAACTTCAACTTTTTTTTACAAGTGAAACTTCAAATTTGATTACAAGAACCAACTCAAAAAAGTGATCCCAGAATTCCTCCCCATGTCCTCTCTTTCTTGCTATGCAGATATATTCTTTATATTACAATGGAGAGGAAGAGATGGTTCAAAGGATCACGTTGACTTCCATGAGACACTCTCTACCATACTATGATTAAAACAAGAGATAATCCTTTAACTATATTTTTTTTATGATTGAATCATTCAAATCATGTATTGGAGATGAAGACAATGCCACTTGGAACCAGTGTGACTTTCCTCCAGTTTTGGATGTAACTACAAATCTAGACATAGCTCGTCATAGTTTTTCATGCACTGGTACAAAATCAGGTATTGAATTAAGTACTGAATTTCTATAAAATGCCAAACTGGTACTGAATTAAGTACCAAGTTTCTGTAGGTGGAATTTAGGTTTTAATAACGTCTTGAGATTCGCATGTGAGCTAGGTGTGAACATAAATCTATTCATAAACATGTAATTGCAACCCATGTCATCTTGAGAAGTGCCAATGTGTTAACCTTTACTTATTGTTGAAACTAATATAAGTACCAAATTGTCAAATTCCAGTACTATAACTTATTGTTTGGGCACATAAACATGTTAGGAAATCGTCATTGGAAAACCATGCTTAAAACTCATTTAATCATTAAAAATACAAGAAATCATTAATAATTAACCATAAGGTAAAATGAATTCAGTGAAAATTGGTAATATAGTAGTTACAAAATATGTTATAAATGTATGAATATGGCTTGTAAATAAAAGGTTTGGATAGCCAATACAATAACATATCTAGGGCCCAACAAAGAGGAAATGTGCCAAACACCAACCTTAGCTACACTAGAATTCACAATTTTTCTTATTGTGCAATGTGATGCCTTGGGAAATGGAATTGGTGTTGTTTTAATACAAGAAGGAAGACCCATTTCTTTTGAAATTCATCCAATCAAGGGAAAGTATTTACACAAACCTATTTATGAGAATAAAATGTGGACAATGCTACATACACTAAACAAATGGTGATCATATCTAGTGGGAAGACACTTTAAGGTAAACAGATCATGATAGTTTTAAATACCTTCTGGAACAAAGATTATCTTTAGAGAAGCAAGAAAAATGGGTCACAATGATGTTGGGTTATGACTTTCAAATCATCTACAAAAAGGGAAGAAAAATGTTGTTGCATATGCACTCTCAAGAAAGGATGAGGATGTGGAAGCATTGATTTGTGCCATTTCTACTATACAACATGATTGGATAACTAAAGAAGGGGATGAATGAAAGAATGATGAAGAGGTGTGGGTACTCATTCAAAATTTGCAGCAAGATCCTAGTACATCTGATACATTAAGTTGGAAAAATTATTCATTATGGTACAAAGATCACTTATATCTCTGTAAGAATTCGTAACTCAAGAAAATTATTCCTTTGGAATTGCACACCTCCCCATTAAGAGTGCGCTCAAAATTTTTAAAAACTTACAATATGGTCAAGAATGATTTTTTTTGAGATGGAATTAAATCTAATATTCATAATTTTGTGGCAGAATGTTTAGTTTTCCAACAAAATAAAGTTGAGCCAATTAAGATCGTGGGTCTGTTACAACCTTTATCTATTCCAAGTTAGTGTTGATAGGAGGTCTCAATGGATTTTGTCATAGGTTTACCTAAGTTTGAAGTGACAAAGCTCCCATTTTCACTAGAATTGTTTTGACATAACTATTTTATTATCTTGGTACTAAATTAGATCATATCTCATCTTATCATCCTCAATCTGACAAGAAAATTAAGATAGTGGAAATATGTTTGGAAGGATATCATCGTTTCTTTGTATCTAATAAACAAACATAATGGGTCAAGTGGTTACCTCTAGTTGCATGGTGGTATAACACTGTCTTCCATACTGTAGAAAAAATGACCCCATTTATGGAACTTTATGGATATTGTTAGAGCCTAGATTGACCTCAGGCTGAAGGGAGGCAATCCTAGGATAACCATAAACCAAGCTCAACCTAGTAGGTAGCCCTACCAGGTCGGGAGAGGGCTCTCTCCTTGTGAATCTTAGTTACGATGACTGGATTAGATATGGATTTTAGGCTAGGTATAGTATCTCTAGGGTTTTTTGGTTTATTTTGATGGTTTTGATGCTGGATCAAATGGAGCAAGTAGTTTTGGGTCCGGGAAATCAAGTCAGGAATGCAGGGTGTTCTATGGGGCAAAGTAGGTAGGTGTTTTAGCACTTGAAATTGAGTGAGATGGTAGGTCTAAGACTAGTGAGGAGCTGAGGAGGGCATGCAAAGATCATGTATCCTCTTCAAACTGTAGAAAACATCAAAAGCTAAATGGTTTCCCAAGGCAGAGCACTGTAACCAATGTATTCTACCTATCTATCTTGATATCATTTAGCTAGAAGAATTAATTAGATTGTGGCACACATAACACATGAGAAAAACTAATAACAGAAGGAGAAACTATGGAAAAACACTTTACCACAAGTATCCCACAAAAATAGTTGCAAATCCTGGATTTTCCTTGCCAAACTACTATAAAGATGTACAATGTAGCTCAAAGCATCCAAGAGAGTCAAACCTTTTCTAATGACTGAAAAATACATAATATAGACATCAAACCACCTATTCTAGCCATCAGGGGTTGAATCCAAGAGATAAGGAACTGTTACAACCATTTCCAAACAAGGAACAAGAATATAGGCAGTGGAACAACTTGCTTCTATAAGCATGCAAACTGATTCATTGACCCCCAATCCACCTCAAACTAATGAATCTACCCTATAAGATAATTTCACTATTAAATTTACATGCCAAGTCATTAATTACAATAAAAAATTCATCCATGAAGAGAGAAAAAGTCAGTTTATACAGAAATTAGGCGAACACTGGATTTTTGGGCAAACTGGCTCTATGCGTAGCACCACTGGCCAGGTGCGTACTGCTGCTTTAGACTCACTTTTGGAGGTCTTCCCCTTGGAAAAATTGAGCCCAATATATTTCATTGGAAATATATTTGTGTCTACTTATTAGTTGACTTATCAAGCAAGTCATTTGGTCATTCCATCTAGGAGAAAAATTGCTTTTACCAAGGTCACTCCATTGGTGCAACAACCCTCCTGAGGCAAATTATGTTTTCGACATTTCTCCCAAACCATCAAACCTGTGTAAAAAATGAAAAAGGTTATTCTTCTTGGGTCAATGATGGAAAAAAAATTCTCTCACTTTTGTCAAATTCATCTTGTATTTCTCAGAAACATCATTTGAATAAAACCTATCCTGATATGTGAAACAAGGGATTTGTTGAAATGAAGGGAAATGAATGGGATAAGGGGCTTATAAATTCTTGAGAAAATTTTGGAGAATAAGGAGGGATGTCAGGAATCAGGAGAAAGTGGAATTTCAAATATTGAGTAAGGGGAAGGGGTCAAAAAGGGCCGAACACAGGCTAGCCTAGAAAATTGTCAAATTGTAGCAATAAGCTAGGGTTTGTGGGAAAATGATGAATTTGAGGGATATTAGTGATGGGAAGTGCTCAAGAAGGTATATTAAGGCTATGGGAAGGTGTATGAGCATTAGGATACAAGTTTTGTTGATTATTTGGCCATCCAATAAAAATTACCTTCAAAACCCTAGGAGAGGGAAATGAGCCTTACCCAAGTACAACTGAAGCACGAACAAGGTCTAAAATGATCCATTGGAACCTGAAATGATGATGAAAACTCTTTGAATGATTGTACACTCAGCTGAATGGTGACATGGACTGACACTTAGAAAACTTTGGAAGGAGTGAAAACAATCCTAGACCTAATACCTAGTGACCAAATTTTACTTGAAGACTCACTGAAATGACAAAATTTGACTTTGACACCCTAAGACCACTTTGTAAGAGCATGTTTGATCTCTGGTGGAAGGCTTCAAATACTGACACTAACATTGGCTCCATTGGGTATGGTAGCTCCTTGGAGGTGCCAAGAACACCGTAGACCAAGTAGCCTTATCCGTTAGGCATGGAGTCAAAAACTCAAGCTGAAATTACATGACTAAATATCGATGACTCAAAGACACAAACTAACTTGAAACTGACTCAATACTAAAACACAACTGACAAACTAGAAAACATGCCCAAAATGGAGCTTATTCAATAAAACCTACTCTAATTGTTCCATTCATCACTTGATCAAGTGAAATGAAACAACCAATGCAACCAAGTAAGCATTCTGGTTGCGATTTGAACTCTCCTCAAGTTCTTGTTTAGGAACAACAAGAGAGAACTACTAAAAGGCAACTCCCATGAAAATTGTAAACATATCCATTGAATAATATGGATTCTCTGTCCAATTCCAAAAATACTGCATAAGGAGCTTGAAAGTCATATGCACTGGGGCTTAGCTCATCCAATGGATTAATTTTCTTCTACCATGAATGCAAACATTCATCTAAGCTTTGTGACGAGACTCCTGCTGAAAATGACAAAGATACCGACTGTCGGATCAAGTTTGTATCAATACTTGTTTCAAGCTCACATTTAGCTAATTTTTAACTACAAATATCATCCAACACATAAGTTTGGATCATAAAAAACTTCAGAATACTATTGCAACCCATTTTCTATTGGTTCCAATGAGATTGCATGATTTTCTATAGGCTTCTCATCCTTCTTTGAAGATATACTATGCAAATTTCCCTTCAAAAACTGAAATGATTCAAAACAGAATGGTACAAAATCATCTTGCATCATTTGATAATATGCTCTAGCTTCCAAGTCTTCATCTACAACTTGACATTCAATGGTATTCGGAGGCTGTAAATCTAGATATGAGAATTATTGAACAAGGGTTTCATTACCCTCTAGATGGTCAAGATCGAAACTTATCGATGGTTGATTTCTGATTGCACGAAAGTTTTCTCTGATGAATTGAAACAAAGTAAAACAAAAAGGCAAGGATCCTTCACTTACTTCAAGATTTGCTGCACTTTTCTCCTCACTTCCATAGCTGATATGTAACGGCTAACCACTGTATTCGAGCTACTAAAAGTGAACTTCCTCCTTCTACAAACCAACTGCTGATTTCTCTGCAAGACTAGCTTCTATTTGGAGAACATAATCATCATCGTACTGATCAAACTTAGGGAAATCATTAGTATAAAATACATCATCAAGCATACATGTAACATCAACAGATCTCTCATCTGCGAGATAATCTATAAAACAATCATTATTAGATCTATGACAATTGGGATAAGAAAGAAAATGTTTTGGATCGGTGACTTGTTCTTCTTCAATCAGTGAGCCATGGTCTTGAATATCATACTCATTCCTTGTGGTGATCTTTTGCATCATCTCTTCGACTGCACTTACCAAAATGTCAAGCTTTACCTATAAAGATGTTGATTCCTCTAGATCTATGTGCTTCCTCTCTTCTTCCTTCAGCTTTGCCCTTCTGATCAACAAATTAGCCTCTACATTTATTGCCCTGTTCTGCATCTCTTCAAGTGTTACAAGGTTCCTTTCTCTCAGTTGAAACTCCATTCCTAGATCAAAGGCTTCCAGGTAGTGCAAGTGAGCATATCTAGGAGGAGGTCTTATATTAACAGGCATCAAATAATAAACTTAATTAAATCTGGTAGAAAATTGTTGTATTGTCTCCCTTGGCTGTCTTTTCAGCTGGTTATACTCTTCTAGAATCAAGAAAGGGTTATGTCTGACCACCCACTTATCAAGGAAAAGTTTTACGAACTGCTAGAAATCTGAGATGCTTGCATCAGGCAGGGTTTTGAACCAACTCTTGACTTTGCCTTGCAAAGAAAGAACAAAAGCCTAATACTGAAATCATCTTTATAAAATTCAAAAAGGTCAAGAAAATACTCAAAATTTAGTACATGTCTCTTAGCAGATATGTTGTCACAATCACCATCAAATCTTGGTAGATATAGGTAATGATTTTTAGGGAAAGCATGGGATATAGGAGGTAAAATCAAAGGCTTGTATCTATCTAGAATTTTGCAAGGTATAGGAGTATATACAATAGTAGTAGAATTAGTCTTAGTCTCTTGAGGATCATCAATTTGAAGACAGTTGTCACAATATTCAGAAGAAGGATCTTGATCAAGATTAAAGGCATGTGAACATTTTGCAATCTTCAAGGGAAAGAATCAAATTCAGGTCTAGGATGTTGTCTCAAATACAATATACTTTGTAAAGCCTTCTTGACATTCTTGGGAAAAGAGAAGAAATAATTTATAACAAAGAACATAATGTCTTGGATGAAATTCCTTTCCATATTGTTCTTTCATGTTTCTGCTGGTTAGGTTCATCCTCCAGTGGATTCCTTGGATTTGATCTCGAAACTAATTTGGAGTCACCAGGAAAATGACTTTAGCCTTCCTATGTCTGATCGTTGTCCACCATCAACAATCAGATCTAAACTTGATAAATTTTGCTAAGGAACATAAAACTATGCTCCCCAGTATGGTTGCCACTATGTTAGAGCCTAGATTGACCTTAGGTTGAAGGGAGGCAATCCTAGGATAACCACAAACCAAGCTCAACCTGGTAGCCAGCCCTACCAAGTCGAGAGAGAGCCCTCCCTTGACCTGGTAGGGCTAGCTACCAAGTTAAGCTTGGTTTGTAGTTATCCTAGGATTGCCTCCCTTCAACCTGAGGTCAATCTAGGCTCTAACAGATATCATCCACCATCCCCCACATCGCCTTGAAGAGGAAATTCTAAGGTTCAAGAAGTAGATGATCACATTGAACATCAACAAGTTCTCCAACTCTTAAAGGATAACCTCACTCTTGCGCAAAATCGAATGAAACAAAAGGAATATCAGCATTGTAGTGAAAGAAGTTTTGATGTAGGCTATTGGGGATTTTTATGGTTACAGCCATACAAACAAATGTCCCTCAAGTAAGCTAAGAAGGATAATAAATTATCACCCAAGTACTATGGTCCTTACAAGGTGTAGCAAAATATTGGTACTATGGCATACAAATTGGAGATGCCTGCATCTTCCTGCGTACACCTAGTTTTCCATGTTTCATGCTTGAATAAGGTTATCGATGACAATTTCCCATATCAAATAGTGTTTCCAGAACTTAACATAGAAGGAAAAATCATATTTGATCCTAAATAAGGCACGGAAACATGAACACGATAACTACGAAATTGATTAATTTCAGAGTATCTCATTAAGTGGAAGAACTTACCTTCTGAAGATTCCACATGGGAGGATTATAATTTTATACAAAATCATTCAGAACTACTCAAGCGTTGAGAAAAACAATTCTTTGAAGGAGAGGGGCATGTTAGGTCCCTATAATACTAGTATACCCCCCTTATTGTTATTATTAGTGTAGCCCCATATTTTTATTGTTGTGCCCATGTATCCACCATGTTGTTATTGTTGTGCTCCATATAATCCCACTATTGTTATTGTTGTAGCCTTACATTATTATTATTATTATGTATGCTCTGATTATATTGTGACCCCTTAGACACTGATATAAACCAAGGAGTTCTTATCATTTGGATCATCAAAGAATTATTCATTTATGTGATGTAAAGGAGGTTTCCCCCTCGAACAAGCAATTTCTCAAGTCGTTGATCTATATTTTCTTCTAGTTTGTAAGCTGGTTGCATAGCATAAAATAATTTTATCTCTGGGAAAAAAACTTCTCTTTGCAACCCCATTCTCCCTCACTTACCCCATCCTATGCACATCCTTCATTCAACATAGATTCACAACCTTTTATATTAGTGTTAGAGTTTTTTGAAGACTTATTATGAAATAATGAATGCATTTGTAATTAAAATTTTTATTATGCAATGTACAATGAAATGTATTTTTAATGCATGCGAAGAAGAAGTGTCATGTGGTAGAGTAGATGTGCATAGAAAGGAACATGTGTGGTTGTATGAAATTACAGAAGAATCACAATGGAAGATTTTTCCACACATCCACACTACAAGCAACCTCCTTTGCACTCTACATGAAAGCTTGTGTTTACTGATTAATATTACAAGATAGTTTCTATTCCTTGCTCCATGCAGCTATTTCTTCAAAACCACGTGCCAAGAGATTCATATTTAAAATTTGGTTCAATTTTTATTTTTATTTTTATTTTTTGCACTTCAATATCAAATAAAACAAATGGATATTGACATAGTGGTGCGGACCAACTCATCCATCAAGCCAATTTGTGGTAGAGATAACGAAGGACATCTTTCAATAACATTTATTTGTGATTATCCTTTTACATTTTTCTATTTACAATTATTATTGAATGTACCTAAGCTAATGGTCATGATGAAAAATAATTCATATTTATTTTATACCATAAATTTGTATCTCTTATGACATGTTCATGCCAAACGATGATTGTTCTGTGAAACTTTTAATAAGCTTTGTAGTTGCAAACTAGCTCCATAAGTTCCAAAAACCTTTTCGATAATTCAAATTTATTTGAAGTAAATATTACCATATGGAAGATTCATTAATTAAAATGAATCATATAAAACGTTTATAGATTTGTTAAAAAACCTAATGTTTCCATCTTTTAAATCTTAACTTGTAACAACATCCTTGATAACACTTGGACTTTCAATGCCAAATTTAACACATAATATTTACAGATTTGCTAAAAAGCCTAATGTTTCTATTTTTCCAATATTAACCCGTAAAGACATCCTCTTTCTATGAAATTCAACAATATTGTATGCATATGTACATACAAAACATTGCGTGGAATTTTTTTTTCCTTGCTTCACACACCTGTTCTCCCGCATTTGTTACTATTACTTGTGTGAAAATTTTTAAACACAACACATTCAATAAATATCAGTTGAAGATACCAAAGCTAACGTTTATGCATTGTAATGGAAATAAATATTGAAATTCAAAAACAATCCTACCCATTTACTCCACACTTTGCTCCTACTTTAATATCATTGATATAGGTGTCATATGAAACAAAATTTTACGATATAAATTAAATATGAATTACCTGTGATCATGAAAATTATCTAAGAGACTGTTAATAATAACTATGAATAGAAAATTGTGTAAGGAGAATGCATTTGAAAGATGGAAATATTATTGGCGATTTTTTATTCTCGCACTAATGCCACCAACCATGAATTAATAGATATGCCAATAACTTTATGTTCAATGCATTCAAGTCAATTGCTTTTGGTAATATAAATTCTAATATCGCACACAATGGAAATAAAAAACCAATGCCTTCAAGTAAGTTATACAAATAAAGGAGAATAAAATCTATTTCAAGATATTTTGTACCTTTGCATACATTACCTCACTTAGTTATCCATCATATACAATGTATGAAAATCCCCAAATCTTTGAACATAAATTATTATCCGACTAATGCTATCAACCATGAAATAATAGTTTATGCCAAAGATGGGATCACATAGAATCACATTTCTATTTCCAATTAAGATTGAATAACATCTCCAACCTGTATTAGCTATCGATAACAAGCAACATCACACTACATTTCCATGAGATAGACTTGCCCCTTTGTAATGACACACCACTTCCTAAATCTTGATTTGTCATGAATAGTGAATTGATATTTTCTCTCGATGACCTTATGCTCATAATTTCATAATTTTTATACAATAATCAGATACACCATTCAGACACTATTGAAAACTGAGGATGTGACTTTATGTGACCTCTTCTTTGAAGATAACAGTTTATGTAAGGCCGTAGAAGCTCCAACAATACTCTCAACTTTTAAATGCATTATGCAAACAGAAAATATTACACATTTTTTTATTCGAAATATGTAGTCAATCAGTGAAAGTTCATATTGATATCAACAATCAATTATTTGTATCACTACAAATATCTTATTTCCTTACTCCACTAGCCATTTCAAATGCTTGTTGACTCATTTCCCTAGAAGTCACCACCTCCTAATATTTTGTGTAAAACATGTTATGACATATTTTTATTGATTATAAATATGACATCTATATTTTTTTATCATCCCAATTATTATCCTCTGATTAATAGAAAACACCACTACAGTTAAATATTAGTCCTTTTCAACATTCAATTCACCCACTATGCATGTGTGCATGTTATCTCCTTATGTATTGTTCGCATTGTATTAGTATTATGTTATTTCTCTGCCCAATGATGTAAAAACTTACACAATTGCATTACTATTGGTTCAATAATAGTAATGTTCTATAGTTGATAGATTTTATTGAGTACTAAGGTGTAGAAAAAGTGAGGGGGGTGCACAATGTATCAAAATTTCCTATCCTTATTTCGCATGCCCATTCTCCCGCAAAACATCTCTTCTTCATATTGAGAAATATAGGGGTAGCTAAATAGGTGATTTATCTTACTTTGATAATTTCCTTTGATGTATTTTTACTTAACTCTATTAACTTATTCTTTAAATTGATTAATATTATTTTTCTCTATCATCAAACAACTACAAACAAATGAGGCAAGAGGACACAAGATATAGGTTATACATCAGGTCCAAAACCTCTCCTCTTGAGAGGAAAACCCACAAGAACTCTTCGCTTCTTATACTACTAAAAATGAAAAATTCCAATACCTAAGACCCTTGTCAAAGACCCCTACAAGATCAGTTCAATCCTTCCTTGATGAGATTTCATTCTAGCAATTTCGACCCCAACAACTTCTGCAACTTTCATCCCAACAGTTTCAACTTTGACCCCCAACAATTTCTTCCATAGAAACCCTAGCTCTTGCACATGTGACAAATATGATGATTTCTTCCTTTTTTATCCTTCAGTTGAATTGATCTGTTCTTCTTGGAAACCTATCTTGCAAAGTATGCCAATTGATGCATCAACTCGAGTTTTACAATTCAGTCTTAGTTGCTACAATAGGTGCCCTAGTTTTCTCACACGTGTGAATGAAATAACCCAAAAACAATCACAAAACTTCATTTTCTTCTTCCTATTTTAGTCCACTTCTTTGCACCTTTTTTTTCTCTTCCTCTTGCTTGATCAAATCTCTTGTTTGATGAGTGATTTCTCTCCAATTGAGGTTGAAGTCTCTAATATATAGGGTTATATTCTAGGTTGAACTGTTTCTTGGAGGAAAACTTGTCCTCTTGTGAAGGCCAACTTGATATTTTCTTGTTGATAAGGTCTTGGAGGGGCTATTTGACACTTTTGACTCTACATAAATTTTCTTTACAATATACAACATTCCCAAAATGGTCTCCCATACATGAAAATTACTCAACTGACTTGTTGTCTTAATCGCAAGCCCTATAAGAACTCAATGGGTGCTTGACCTAAATAAAATAACCTTGGGCATGAAGCCCATGCATCAAGAATGACAATAATAAATTTATTTTTCCTCTTTACATCAAATACATAAAATCATGATTACATATGTCATTATAATGACTGAACCTAGTTACATATTTCAACACTCCCTCTTAACTAGGGAGGTATTCATAACACATACAACGTACTTGGACATTCTCAACTAAATAATTCTCATAAGAAAAGTTAGATTGGTAAGTCATCTCATAAGCCACTTTCTCATCTTATACCATTGCATCTCATCATATCAGCTATCATTGTCATATAAAAAGGCCTTGACTAACAAATATATATCTCCACAAGATTATAGCACAATGTTGGTGAGACAAATTACTAATAAACACCATAAACATTGTCTCTCAAGGCACATACCCCACCTGGGTTTTCAAAAGGTATGTCCTTTTAGGAAAATTCTTGGTTTGGAATAATACATCCTCAAGGAATTTCCTCTTCGACTACTCTTTTCTATTGGATTCCCTACCACATCTTGAAAGAGTATTAGGAACCAAATTCTTACTGAATCCTCCATTATTTATTCATAACATGAAGACAAGAATGATGTGTCCATATCTCCCTCATGGTCTTCACTAATACTTAGGGTTGTTAGTCATAGTCTAGTGCATGACACATGAAGTAGAGAGACATATCTGTCACTCCCTCTTAACTAGGGAGGATTTAATCATTCCTATACAAGGAATATACCCAAAATCCCTCTTAAATAGGTACTTTCCCAAGCTCCCTCTCAACTAGGGACTTGTTTCCAACAATAGCTATTTTCTCTTTGGTGGAGATCATGGTACTATCATTTTATTGTAGGGATCCTCCTTTCAATTTCATGAACTTCAAATTCTTAATCATGGAGGCTTCATCTTCTAGATATTCTTCATAGGGCATTGACCATCTTCTCCGTCACTTTCCTTCAATAGTCATGGAATCATTTTATTCATTAGAAAGGGATATTCTAGTCCAAATTTGGCTTTTCCTTCATACAACTACCTCTTCCAAGTTATGTTTCTTTCAAGATCTTCCATCTAATCTCAGTATTTCTAGTTTTAGGTGACATATACATATCTCTTTCAATAGTCTTCTTTAAACTCAACTAGATATTTTCAAAAATATAAAATTAACATCAAATAAAAGTTACCTTTTTATCATGGCCTATCATCATGACATCATCTTCTTGCAGCATCAACATTCTGCATATGCATGAATCTATCTCCAAGACACATATTATCAAGGTTTTCATTTTCCATCATACATATCAAGGTCCTCATACATTCTTATTTCATGGAGGTGTCATATATAATTCTTCTAGTTATCATATGTTGATCACTTATCTTACCTTACCTAACTATAATGTATTTCACAAACTCTTCTTCCTTTCTTTGAATATTTCTTCCCCAAGAACTTATATGTGCAGTTCCTTCATTAGAGGAACCATAATTTTGAACCATCTTATCTTCCATATGAGGTCATATTATGTTGATTTCATCTTATCATTATGTAGAAGAGTTCAAAGCACATTGTCAACATACCTTCATGCATCATTTTAATGGAACATATCCTTCTTATTTGATCATTTTCATGAGATATAGCATTCAACCATGTTATTAACAACTATATGATGACATGAATTTATCTATAAAATATATGCATACCTCTTCCTTTTTTTGGTAATTTAGGCTTCCTTTTAATAGCTTCCTTTCCTTGCTTGAAGATGAAAGTACTTCAACCATATTGACATGTTTCACTCCTTTGTCACCATACCATTATACTTCTAAACAATGGATCTCACAGAAGGTGGAATGCATAATATCAACAAGACACTTGCCTCTTCCAAGTAGAGGTGAACCTTCTTATTCTACTGGAGGATCTCAATGATCCTCATTTTGTAAATGCTCCTTTCTAATGATATTATATGCTGACCTTTCTCTATATTCTATCTTGCTATATGAATTTCCTCCAACCATATAGATTGCTACTTCGGTTGTCCATATATATTTTCCATGGAGATGCCATGAGTTACTTTCTTTCTATTGGGAAGACTGCCACAACCATGTTCTAATTCAACTATCCTTCCATGATTCTATGATTATGTCATCTATATCTTGCTATAATTCATCCTATTATACTTGTGATGCTTTTTGTAGCTTAAAAAAATTAAGTGAAATAGATTATCTATATCATAGTAGAAATATTTCACTTCCTCCTTATTTGATTTCTTCTTTTCTAATTCTTCCATTTATTTGGTAACATGGGCTTAATTCCTTTCCTTTCTCTTCTTGTTGTCCTTCTTGAGTTTGGGAGAATTCATTTAAAAGTTCCCATATTCATTACACCCATAACATTGTATTTTTGAAATATTGATCTTCTTATTTTTCCGAGGATCAAAATTTCAAAACTTTCCTTTTCTCCTAGCCATGGAAGCATATTCTTGAACTTGTTCACTTTATCTAGCATTTCTTTTTGCCTTGAACCTAGTTTCTTCAATCTTACATAATAACAAAAATTCACTAAATGGAGTGGCTTCCTTCTTTCCATGGACACTTTATACAAATTTTCCCCATTCATCAGGTAGTGCATTGATCACAACAATGGTCATTTTTTTATCCAACATTATTTCTCCTAGTTCTTGTAGTTCATCTCCTATTTCTGACATACTCATATGGCATGGGGTTATCCCTTCTTCATTTTATACCTTCATCTACTATAATTCAGTTCTCAATGATATAACTTCTCCTGCAATGCTTACAAAAAACAATTTTACCAACTTCTCATAGATATCCTTTGATTTCTCCAACTGTGCTACATAAGGGATGAGGGAATCCTTGATTGATTCTATGAGGATTATTTAAGCCCTTACTTCCCCTTTCATATAATTCAATAATGCTTGAGCTTGCTCTTGAGATGGTTTCGATATGGATCCCTTTACATATTCAACGACTTCATTCTCTATGAGGATTAGATCTATCCTCTTCTACCATGCAAGTAAATTTAATGACCCAACCAATTTATTGCTTTCCTTGTAGAATTAAGTTATTTTGATAGTAGATTCAGACATAAATATTACTTACTTATAAAGTGAATATGCACCTACATGATGATATCTTCAACTTGATGCCTTTTTGCTGATGTTGCTTCCTTGATAATCTTCTTCATGGATGTTCAATATGTGATATTTGCTTCAATATGAGGGATATCACCTTGATTTATTTGATGATGATGGCATTGCTTCTTCTTGCTTCTTATGGATGTAGAAATGTAGAATATTAAAGATGCTTCAAATATGTAGTCCTTCTTTGTTTGAGTGGAGGTCCTTGAGGTCTTATTATCCTAGTGATGATGTGATCTTTGAGAGAGTAATCCTCCTTAGTGCATCTTAATTTCCTCGACCCTTATATATCCTTATTTTAAGTGGATAAACCTAAAGTTTCCTCTTCTTGTCTTGTCACCTTAGCTTTGATATGATGTTGATAAATCTAAGGGCATCTAAATAGATGATTTCTCTTACTTTGATAACTTCTTGTGATTTATTCCTCATAATGGGTGCTTCCCCTCATACATGCATATAAAATAGATGTAGGGATGGGGTCCAACACCACCATCACCCCTTGCATGAGCATGGGCTTCAGCCAATGAACCTCTAACATAGCACGTTCATTCGTGGCATACTAACAATAACCCCAATTTCACTACATATTGGAAAATACCTCTAAAAATAACTTTATTTAACCCCCCACCAATACAAACCCAATACACTTTCCCAATTTAAAAAACCACTACTTTCACTAGATATTGTAGGTATCCATTTTTCATTAAAAAAAATTATACCCCTTTAACATTTTTTAACATTGAGCTCCATTATTTATCCACAACATATAAAAATGCTTTACACCTATTATATGCTCAATATATTATGTGATGTTTTCCTCAATATATATTCCCCAATATGAATGCACGTCGTATGGTATTGATCCCCCAGTGAAGCCCCCATGTACATGAGGCCTCGTGCCCTCCCCTAGTGCTGGAGCCAAAATTGGATGGGCGGTCAACACTTCCACTGCAAGATGATGTAGGACAAAATGCCTCACTCTTTCCCAAGCCATAGTTCTCTCCATCATGATCTCACTGAGCATCACCCAACCTACATCAGTATTCCCCTATAGTATGGTGGTTGTGCAAACCCATGCATCCTCACCAGCCCCCTTTCATGCCTCAACAACCTCTTCCCGAGCCTTTGTAGCCTCAACATGCTCCCACAATCTCTCTATATCTAAGCAAAGTGAGGAGATATATGCCTCTCTAGAGTGGCCACCAATCTCTAGATGTCAGCACCTAACTGACCTCTCAAGGTCATCTTATACCTTCTCATCCCTCCATCATTGTGGAATGCATACCACACCAACTCCACTAGGATGATGAGGATTATTACCCACCAAATGGGCAAACAGACATCCGGTAGGTCCCACATCTACAAGTAAACACACATGGTATCCTTTTAGACATAAATATACAACATAAATACATAAGCACAATGCAGAAGAAACAAATCACATACTTTTTGGGCCCCAAGCATCGCCTAAGGGTAATCCCATATCTAGATCTCCTTTAAAATTCATGCAAACATATGGGATCATCTACGGATTGGAGAACCACCAACCCTCCACCGTTCCCATCGCCTAATCTAAGGATCCCTTGGGGGCCTTATCTGAACCATCACCACTAGGTGAAACATCACAACTCTCTCATATAGAATGTTGTAGATGAAATTTCCATAACAAAAGCTCCATGCCATACCCTACCGAACCTGTGTGAGTTGTGTCATCATTCGCCTATAAAGGAAGCCCTCCTAATCATAAAATTCTCCTCTATACAGCCTCTAGAGAACGACCAACTGAGGGCCATAAAAGTGATGTGGGGATGTTATTTCTACCAGTTGTAAAATCATATCCAATACAACTTGCTCATATATGTCTAGGACCGCATCAACATGGATACACCCATCCTGAAAAGGATTGGTCTTGCAGTGGTCCTATGCCATCCACCTGATCTAGAGGTAGGGGCATTAGTAACACCTCTCGCTGAGGCACCAACCTAGTCACAAAATAGATATCCACCTTTGTAGTGAATGTCACATCCCCATCCCAGATGATGAAGTCCTATCGCTCTTACTCCACTAGGGCTTCACTGACAAAGCAGTACTATATCACATGCGTTCATATTGTGGTAAAAAAAAAAAATTTCATAAAACATTATATTGACTATATAATAAGAGGATATTAGGTTTTTATATATCATATAGGAATATAAGTATTTTATGGTATTTTTTATTGATCCTTGTGGCCAAGTTCATAAAAAAAAGGGTTAGGTAAATAAAAAATTAGAGTCGACTATCTTGCACCTATTGTGAGTGCATTATTTCACAGTGAAGGCATCGAGAGAAATTTCATCGAGGGTTCAGAACAATGCTTATAACCAACAAATAAATTCTCAAAATAACATATTGATCAACAATACTGGAAAGAAACAATGGCCCCTACCTCAGAACAATGTTCCCATCACTTCCTTGGAACATCTTGTTGACTCCAACCCCAACGTAGATCCTAATACCAATCATCATGACTAACCTTATATCCACATTTTCTCATAACTAGAAGTGAGTCTGGCTAGTACTGATCCTCTTTCTAGTCTTCATAGTAGTCCTAGTTACTGACTCATAATCACACAGAGGGTTGCAGTGAAGGCATGAGAGCCCTATGAGAAATTTCACTGAGGGTTGCAATGAAGGCATGAGAGCGCTATGAGAATTTTTCCCGAGGGTTGTAGTGAAGGCATGAGAACCCTATCAGAAATTTCACCTGTTGAAATTGTTGTAACATTATTTAGTTTTGATAAGTTAGCATATTAGTCAAAATAATTTTAAAATATTAAGTTAGGATATGGATGCAAAAGAAAGGAAAGTTAAAATGTTAGGGAAATTTGATGTTTTATAGGCATCCATATCAATAAAATGTTAGGTGTTAGCTGCCCTAAATAAATAAGGAAAAAAGAAAAGAAAATTCTATGAAAGCAAGAAGAAAAGAAAGGTTTCATTTTATGATTTTGTAAATGCATAGGCTGCTAGTTTAAATGGGCCACAATCAAACATCAAATGTGTTTTCATGTGCAAGAATAAAAATATAGAAGAGTAAAGGTTTACTCTAAGGTTTATATATTAATTTTGGGTATTAATCATATCCCTAAGTTTTAAATACCATAATACCCCTCTGCTCATTTTTCCCTTCACTTTAATATCCCTAAGTTTTAACACCCCTCTTATATCGCACATTCCAACACTAGATTAAATCAATTCCCAACCCCACCGGAAAATCCCGTCACACCATGGTTAATCCCCCACCATGTCACACTCCATCATTGCCCATCTTCCCACATCCGACAACCCTCATGTGATTTTGGCCCCCCCTCATCATTTGAGCGTTACCGCTAGAGGGGGGGGGGGGAGGGGAGGGGTCTAAAATGGGTCGTATACCAAAGCACGCCAACCCCTACATGTTAGCTTCATAGCATTTCATAACCTCTTCGAGTGAAACCATTGAACACGCCCCACCTAGAAAAGTTAATTCCATTGCTCTCGATACTACTTTCCTATCCGCTGCGCTCCTGCCATTCACCTTCTGCCACCTCATATGTCCACTAAACTCCATCAAATCACATTCATTCCCTCCAGAATTAACCTATTAATTCAATGTACCCATGCCACGTTCAACAGAAAACCAAATTTTCTATATAAACCTATTTCCCATTTGTGAATAGGTTACTAAATTCATGCTTTATCACTGTTAATTGATTTGATTACAGGTTTCTTGCCAAATCTCGACATTGTCAACTGCCAGCAACACTTTCTATTCGATCATTTCCGGATTATTACTTTTGTTCCTGTCTCCAAAGTTTGACTTCTGTTTATGAATTGTCTCCTCCCAATTTTCACTCTTGCTTTATCCATAGCCAAGATGCCTCCAAAGGACAAAGGACCAGAGGAAATTATCAATCCTATGATCCATTCTCCCATACACCTTCATCACATTCCAATGGCTAACAAATATTACAAAATCCATGAGACACTCTATGAACTTGACCTCTTCGAGATGTATTGTTGGCTCAAAGACAAGTATAAATCAAATGATCTCCAGTTGTGGGAGTCAAATTTACCTCACTATACCTTTCCTCATACCCATGGCACCACATATTTTATTAGAAAATGTCATGCTTCATACTTGCCAAGCGAAAGGGCCATAGTCAACCCCACTGGAGAAATTTTGTTTACCATAACCCCTAAGGCCATTGATTAGATGATGCAAGCCCCTACAGTAGAGAATGATACCCCATTTTATTATGAAACACCGGTTGAAATATACCACAAAATAGACCTTTCCAAGAGAGCCCAAACTCTTGAGTTGTTCTTGACACAAGATTCTTCATTACCAAAGAAAAATCCTCCTTATCACTCCTCCATTTTCCCTGAGAGAGCCAAGCAGATTATCACTGTTGTTTCCTACCTCCTTGAATACTACTCTGACCAATGGGTAGATGAGGCCATTATACAATTTTATTCCATCTTCTCTGTTGATTCTAAGCCCTCCATTGTGTTTAATTTCAACCATTTTATTGCAGAATCAATTCATCAACAACTTGTTAAGTTTCCAACTGAGGAGGTATTCAAATATGCCTCTTTATTGGTTTACATGTTTCCATACTTTCAGGGGGACAACATTAACCTATCTTTGGAAAAGCTGGATGAGAAGGGAAACCAACAGTGAGTCATTTTTGGGACTACTCTAGTCTTGAAGGAGCAGAAAGAGCACACATATAAACAATTTACAGAGATGTTTGTTCACCCAGCCATAGGTCACCTATGCAGCAAAATTGAACCAAGAATTAGTGAAGAAATCAAAAAAGGTGTTCTAGATGTTAGATCAAGTTCAGATAGGGGGGATTGGTAACTTTATAAAAATTACACAGAAATAAGAATATTTGGATGTGAGATCCAACCTTACAAGCTGCCAAAATACCTCCCAATGAGGATTTTTTCCTTGGATTACATAAGGTAGATGGTCACCATGGATGAAATCCACTTTTTTGCTACCAAGAAGAAGTCCCAGTTTAAAATAAAATTATAGGTTTTCCCTTTCATTTGCAACAAAAGGGTAGCACGGGAAGAGGCAGATAAGCTTTTGAAGGAAATGTAGTTCAACCTTAGTTTTTCCTAGTCTTATGACCCATTAGGGATCATTTCTAGATTAAGGGTAGAAACCAAGTTTATGCCTTACTTTCACATAGCTAGGGAAGAAATAGAAAAGTACAAGAATCAATTAGAGTGGGTTGAGAACACCTTATAAGAGGCAGAAGAAAAATAGGTATCATCATCTATAGTGTAGACTCCTATCATGCAGGACAATACAGTCAAGAGGAGCAAAGAGGATGAATCCCCTTTAGGGACTGACATCTTCAGTGAAGGGTTTAAGATAATGTATAGAAATAAGGCCAAGCTTAGTTCCAAAGTAAGCCTTAGCAAAGATTGTAAGCTGTAGACCATTATCACCACTAATGAGCCACTTGTTTCATCAATAGTGGGTGATCAGTCCACATAGTCTCCTACCACCTCCAAAAATTCACAAGAGCAACATCAAATAATGCAGATGAGTACATCTACTTCAGGCAAGTCACAAAAGAGTGTAATGGACATCTTCAAGGAGATAAAAGTTAGAAATGAAGCCTTGAAGATTAACACCTACAACCGGTTCTGGAAAGAGACTTTTAGTGCTCAAAGTAGGCTGATGTCAACCTTTGACTGAGAAAAGGGGAAAATCCAAATGGAATTGCTACAAGCACAAGTTCCCCAACCCAAGACTACATCAGACTACAAAAAGATAGCTTTTTATTTTGATGTAAAGGATATACATCCCATCGATTAGATGGAGATGCATAAGAAGACTGGGGAAATGATATTTTCAACTGTTAGTAACACTCCCATGACTTTATCAAAATTGTAGGTTACCTTCGAAAATTTCCAATCATAGGCGAAGATGGAGAAGGTCTCTGTTCTTGCCAAAGACACTAGGATTAAAACCCTAGAGGACTTGGTAATCAAATGGGGTTATGATCCATCAAACATCAATGTTGTAGAATAACTTGTGAAGAAGAAGAATTTGGACATAGTAGCATTGTGAAAGCAATTAAAACTTCCAGCTACTGAAGATCCTCTAGCCAAGGATATTGAAGAGATAGAGACTCAAAAGGCAGATATGATGAAGCTCATCATGGAGTAGACTGCACAACTTAAGAAAATGGAGACAAATATGGAGAAATTGATCAAAGAAAAGGAGAAAGTTGCTAAAAAGACTACCCCTTTAGAAGCACTTCCTATCACAGTAATTCCTATGGCCATATCTGCTACGACATCTACAGGATATGTTGTAGACCAACTGGCTAATGCAGTCCAAAATATGTTTCTTCAGACTGAAGAAATCAAGAAATTGCATGATCAAGTCAAACTTTTAGAGGATCATAAAAAGAAATGTGAGATTTTTCATGCATCAGAGCTTCAAAGAGCTCAAAATCAGATAGAAGTATGGAAGAAGTAAGTAGCTGGGTCTTCTATTGGCCACGCTCTAGGTAATGTCAAGGAAATCACATGGAACAACATCATTGAAGAGATATATGAAATCTGGCCATGTATCCATATTACTTTTGAATAGAAGGAGTTGATGGAAAATGCAAAGAAGGCCATTGCTAATATAAATGCTCAATTAGGAGAGATGCCTGCTATAGCCAACTGCATTATAAAGTTCCTCAACTCCAAGAACAGATATGAACTAGATGATCTAGGAGTGGATGACAGAAGAGAAACTATCCTGGAGGTGAAGAAAGTGTTGAACAAGAAGAAATTATTTGTACAGTTGACAGAGAAGTGTCACTCTAGAGGTAGCAGTCAACAGGTTTTTCACAAGGATTGATGCTTTGAACAAGAAGGGTCTGCCTTCATTGTTTGTAATTAACGATAAATTAATGACCAGGGAAGACTACATGAAGAAGTTTTAGGACATTTCCAGGGATACAACCAAGTCCTCCAACATCAAAGGTTCCATGACAGGAAGGGCATTTTACGAAGCCATCAACAACATCATTTTTATTCAACATGAGATAAACCATATTTTCAATGTAAAACCCACTTTTGCTTGGTATACTGAGGTAGATGAAATTTACTGCAAAGTAACCAAGATAGTCATTCTGGATGAAGAAAGGTGGGAGAAGTTGTGTGAGTTTCAAGATTAAGGTACATGTTAGCTTCACCGACGTAGCACCCAAATTGTGGCCACTCAGCAACAACTTTCCATCAAAATAGGGTTAGATGTTCAGATTCATTCTTTTTGATCAAATTGCTTCCCTTTGTGTTAGTTTTAAGTAATAATAGCATGTTGTGTCACTCAAGAATTTATTGTAATATGTTTTATTTTGTTTAAATACTTCATTCTATCAAAGTATTCAGGGTTGCACCCTTGAACCTGTTA
Source organism: Pinus taeda (assembly GCA_000404065.3). Classification (NCBI taxonomy): domain Eukaryota; kingdom Viridiplantae; phylum Streptophyta; class Pinopsida; order Pinales; family Pinaceae; genus Pinus; species Pinus taeda. The sequence goes on from APFE031229846.1 coordinate 123,046, forward strand.
TCAAACAGATTTGTACTAAGATGGAGCATTTTTTATATAATAAAAGATTCTGAATTTACTTCATATGGCTTGTCTCATAGTGAATTGTTTTCATCAAGTTTTTCATTATGTATTTTTCATATAACTTAACTCTTTCACAGCCATCCGATTGAAAATTTAATTGAATCTCAGTTTCATTTTGAATCCTCTATGAAGTTATAATTTAAATAAGAGATTAATTTACGGGACTATTTCTTATTGTAAATTCCTCTTTGAAATTATATTGCACTAGATTTCTGTAATAGCTTTATTATATTTTTTTGATTAAGAAAATACAATTTTCTTAACTTCTGCTTACAAATGGTTAAATACTTAGTTTGAATATTAAACCACTTATGTTTCTTTATATTCTACTTATCCATCCCACTTAAATCAAAATAAACATATGTATTTAAAGAACAACCTTTTCTTTTATTAAGAATCTATCTCATTTTAAAGAACATGTTTATAAGCAGTTCACTGGTCATCCAACCATTAAATCAAACAAAACATATTAGATGCTTTGGCATAACCAATTGAGCTTAGGTTATCTCAAAGGAAAACATCAGACTGGTGTTGTTGTCTGGGAGCGAAGAAATGAAAGTTAAATTGTCCTTGGGGCAACAATTTTCCCTTTATTTTAAGGTGAATAAAGAATAAGGTTATAGGTCAAAATATTTCACTTGGCGATTCCACTGGTCCAAGCTTGCTCCTTATAAGCATACTAGATCACGTTCTAATTTTGAGATTGTTAACCCTCTACCAAACCTAGAAAGAATTATTAGGGGAGCCTCTTCAAGGAGAAGACACAAAACCTCTTCTTCTTCTTCAGATTTACACCCTGAAGACATTCCATATATAGATCCCTTTTCATTTATACCAACCCTTCCTGATTGGACTGAACTACCTCCTAGGGTTTCTAATCTTATTTCTAGAGGATTAGATCTTCCATCAGCCTTTTTAATACAATCACTTGAGTCATATCAAGTTCCATCCATTCCTATCAAATCACCTTCATCTGAGGAAGAATTGGGTTTACATTTACCTAAATTCAAACCTCAAGATTTCATTACTCCAACTTCTTATTCTATTCCATCATCCTCAACTAATCTTGAAGAGATGTTTTCTTTCTATTCGAATACTTTGTTTGAAAATAAGGAAGACTTCCCTCCGAAAGTTCAGAAATTGGTTATCAAAACCCCTTTCAAATCCCTAAGGATATCTCCTCCATCTCCTCCACTTACAAATACATCGACTAACTCAACTTCATCTCCTTCATCTTCATCATATTCCTCTTCCTTGTCAACATCCACTCAGACACCCCATGCTCCTCCTGATATTATGGATTTTCAACCCATTGTGCAAGAAAGATATGCTACTCTAGTTCTCCCTGCAAACATGGGAAATCTTCCTAATGGATATCTAAAACATTTGCCAATATTAAATGGAGAAACAGGTCCCTTAGCAGAAGATCATGTATCATCCTTCCTAGATTTTGCTGACAATATGAACATAGAAGAGGAAAATGTTTATATGAGATTATTTGTACAATCTCTAGAAGGAAATGTTAGGACCTAATTTAGACAACTTAGAGCTGACTCTATTAGAACTTGGAATGAGCTCATAACTATCTTGAAAAACCAATGGGGAGGAAAGAAAGATCATGTTTACTTTCTCAATGAATTTGAGGAACTAAAGAGAAACCATGGTGAACTAGTTGCTGAATTCATTAAAATATTTAACAAACTCTATCATAAAATGCCTGATGATTGTAAACCCCTAGCAGCAGCTGAAAAGGTAATATTTTCCAAAGCATTTGATGATGACTTTGCATTCATGCTAAGGGAAAGGGTTTCTAATACTTTAGAAGACATGCAAACAAATTCTATAGAGGTAGAAGCCAATAGGTAAGCTTCTGGTAAACTTAAAGCTAAAGTAGAAAAAGAAGAAAAAAAACTGAAAGCTAATATTGATGACTCATCCTCTTCCAAATCTAAACTTGAAGATCAGAAAATTGATGAAATTACATCTCTTCTCAGGAACCTTTCTAACAGGATTTCCAAAATTGAAACACAACCTAGAACTATTCAACAAATTGTTGTCAGACCTCAAGCTCAAACTCAATTCAGAGGAACTCCTCAAATGAAAATTCTTCAGAGACCAGGTTTTGACCAAAACATTCAACCATCTTTGACAATTGAATATCAAATGTCACAGGATACAAGCCCTTTAATCACTTAAGATGTCAATATTAATGATTCTTCAGCAGTACAAATGGCCATAATTCCTTCATCCTCACCTCAGTCTTTTGAACAAGAACCAATAGATGCTCAACTTTCAAAATACTTAGCATTCTATGAACTTTTAACTCCAGAATTGAATAAAATATATGATCTAAGGCCTATATCAGGTCCTGGCAGACCTCCAAAATCTACCTCCATAATTGAACCTGAAATGAAAACCATTCAAACACAAACTCCAATACCTCACACTATAGAGTCATTCATTGAAACCCTTTCATCTGCAAGACTGTTTTGGCCAATTTTAATATTGAAAAGGAATTGGAAAGGGTCGAGATTCCTATACCTTTAGCTAAACTTTCCAAAAATCTTGTTTACAAAAATCAAGTGTCTAAATGGATACAGTCTTCTAGTGTAGATGCTAAGGGATATCTTATTATTTTGCAAGATGAGAATCCCTCGGTAGTTTTTGGCCCTAGTTCTCATATGATCGATGAAATTGTTCCACCCTTTTATGTAACATTAAAATTTCATGATTTTCTTTTGTATAACTGCATGCTGGATTCTGGATCCTCTCATAACCTTATGTTGAAGGTAATTATGGACCATATTCAGTTACAAGTCACTCGTTCTTATCATGACCTTTACACCTTTGACTCAAAGAAGGTACCATGCCTAGGATTGATCAAAGACCTAGTTGTGACCTTAGCTCAAATACCTGTCAAAAGTATAGTTTTAGACATAATTGTCATTGATATTCCTGCCAATTTCAGCATGCTTCTATCTAGATCATGTTGTGCTAAACTTGGAGGATCACTTCAGATGGACATTTCTTTTGTTACTATCCCGGTCTATGGATGTGAGAATTTAAGGTTATATAGGGAAGTAAGATTCCTTCATACTGTTTGTAAGTCTAATCAAGCAAAAAACCACACTATTTATGCAGTAGATGAGGATTTTGGTTCCTTTCATTTGTCTTCACAAAATGCATCAAACACTCAACTTGTTATTGAGAATATATTTTCCCAACCTAAAGTTGTAGAATCAGATATCTGGAAACATTATTTTCATGGCTCTTTCTTGAAACAAGGAGCAGGAGCCGGAACTGTTCTAATATCACCAAATAAGGAAAACATTACTCAGTCATGTAAACTTGAATTTGAGGTCACCAATAATGTGGCTGAGTATGAGGCTTTTCTTCTTGGTCTTGAGTTATCTAGAAGTTTAAAGGTTCAAAACTTGAGTGTATTTTCTAATTCTGAGCTTGTAGTGAACTAGGTTAGAAATCTCTGTCAAACTAAACACCCAAGGCTTAGATCCTAAAAAAATGAAGCTTGGGACACAATTGAAAATGTCTTCCAAGGTTTTAACATAACTGCTATTCCCAGAGATGAAAAAATGTATGCTGATTCACTAGCTGTCTCAACAAGCTCTTTCAAAATCCTCGAGCTAGTATCATTAGAATACCAAATCCAAGTCAAGTATCGGCCATCAATTCCTGGTAACCTTAAACATTGGCAGATTTTTGAAGATGATGAACAGTTGAAATCTTTCCTTCAAGTTATTGATGAATTCTCAAATATGCAAATTGAAGGAGATAAAAATGATATTCCAAAATTAAATAAGCAAAATCTAGAAACTTCATTTAGTCCTAAAATTCTTGATCGTGATATTATTCAATTATCTAATAATTTTATTCCTAAAGGATTAGTCCCATTGGAAAATTTATTTGATAATAATGATGTCTCTAAAAATCCCTTGTTCCACTCACCTAAATAAGAAATCGAAGAATGCAATATTGGGACAGTGGATGATGTGAGAAATATCAAATTTTCATCAACCTTACCTTTGGATGTAAAAACCAAATACTTGAATTTTCTTAAAAACTACAAAGACCTTTTTGCTTGGTCTTATAATGAGTTAAAAATTTATGATACATCTTTCATTGAGCATAAGATTCCTTTGAAAATAGAAGCAAAACCCTTTTAGCAAAAGCTAAGAAGAATTAATCCCATACTGCTGCCAACCATTACGAAAGAACTTAAAAAGTTTCTTGATGCTCATATCATTGTGCCCTAAAGGTATTCTAATTGGGTAGCCAACCTAGTTCCTGTCTGAAAGAAAAATGATGAGATTAGGCTATGTGTAGACTTCTGAAATATGAACAAATCATATTTAAAGGATAACTATCCATTTCCTAAAATGGACCATCTACTTCAAAAAGTTTCAGGTGCTAATAGGATTTCTATGCTAGATGGATTTTCTGGTTACAACCATATTATGGTAAGTCAAGCTGCCCAAGACAAAACTTCTTTCACCACTCCTTGGGGTACATTTATGTATGCCAGAATGTCATTTGGATTAACCAATGCTAGAGAAACATTCCAAAGAGCTATGGATTTAGCATTTGTAGGTAAAACATCTGAATTTACTATCATTTATTTAGATGATTTAACTGTTTTCTCTAACTCCGATGAAAATCATTTAAAGCACTTGAGAAAGGTTTTTGACAGGTGCAGGAAATTTGGTATATCCATCAATCTGAAGAAATCTGTGTTTGTTGTGAAAGAAGGGAAATTACTAGGGCATATAATCTCCAAGGAGGGAGTTATAATTGACCCAAAGAGAGTTTCATCTATTCAGACCCTATCTTTGCCAAGGAATAAGAAAGAGATACAAACCTTCCTTGGAAAGATCAATTTTCTCAGAAGGTTCATCCCAAATTATGCTCAGATAGTCAAAGATATAACAGATATGCTTAAGAAAAACAATGAAGTGAAATGGACAGTCCCTGCTAGATATTATTTTGATCAAATAAAAAAGGCTATATCTGAGGCCCCTACATTAGCTAGCCCTGATTATTCTTCATGTTTTAGCATATTTTCTTTTGCATCCGAGATAACCTTAGTTGTTGTACTTTTACAAAAGAGTACAAATGGTGATGACCAACCTATAACCTTCTTTTCCAAAGTTATGAGGGATGCTGAACTTAGGTATGATATTATTAAAAAGCAAGCTTGTCCCTTAATTCAAGCCCTCAAAGTCTTTAGAACCTATGTCCTGCATTCACACATTATAGCTTATGTCCCTAATCATGATGTAAAAATTGTTTTGACTCAGCCTAATACTGATGGAAGAAGAGGGAGATGGATTGCTAAAATCCTTGAATTTGACCTTGAAATTAAAACCACAAAACTAGTAAAAGGCCAAGGCCTAGCCAAATTTTTAATTGAATCCAACTGTAAAGTATTGGGGATAAATCTGGTTTCTAAAATGTCATCTGGGGAGAATCCACAAGAACCTATTTCTTCAGAGCAAGTCATTCTTGTTCACATAGATCAGAAATATCTACTTTCTTATTGGTATTCAGATATTGTGCAATTTCTCAGGGATCTTCAATGCCCAACTGATCTAAATTTGAAACAGTGAAAATCCCTTGAGCTTAAAGCAGTAAAATATTGCATTATCAATGCTAATTTATACTGGAAAGACCCTCTTAATATCCTTCTTCCGTTTTTAACTGAAAATGAAACAGAAGGTTTTATAAATCAGCTCCATGTAGGGTTTTGTGGTGGACACTATCCCTAGAGAGAAACATCATACAAAATTCTAAAAGCAAGTTTCTATTGGCCGATGCTTTTCAAAGAAGTTGGAGCAAGAGTAAGAAGTTGCAAACCATGCCAATTATTTGTAGGAAAATAGAAATTGTCACCACTTCCTTTGGTCCCAGTATCTGTCAACGCTCCTTTTCTATAATTGGGGTTGGATTTTATAGGGGAAATTCATCCACATTCTAGTAATCAACACAGATGGATTTTAACTGCTACAGACTATTTCACCATACCTGTAAAAATGCAACTGACACTATTGTGATTAAATTTCTTGAAGACAACATCCTATTAAGATTTGGATGTCCTCAATAGATTGTTACAGATAATGCAGCATCTTTTAGCAATTTTAAAATGATTGAATTCTGTCAAAAGTATTCAATCCTTTTAAACCATTCTACACCATACTATCCAAAGGGAAATGGGCTAGCAGAGTCCTCCAACAAGAGCTTAGTTAAGGTCATTATGAAGACTCTTGAAGACCATAAAAAGAGTTTCGACAACCATCTTATTCATGCCATTTGGGCAAACAAAGTTTCTCCTAAGAGATCAATAGGAATGTCTCCTTTCCAATTAGTTTATGGAAAGGAAGCAGTTTTTCCTACTCATTTAGCTTTACCTGTTATGAGGTTACTCCAAGAATCCTATGAAGAAAAAGATGACTTCTCAAGAAGGATTAATGAAATCATTGAATTGAATGAAGACAGGAATGAAATTCAGTACAAGCTAAGGAAATACCAAAATAAGATGAAAGAACTATTTGATAGAAAGGCTAGAGAAAGAAATCTCAAGAAAGGTGACCTAGTGCTTAGATGGGATACAAGGACAGAAGACAAAAGCAAGCATGCAAAGTTTGACAACCTTTGGTTTGGCCATTCGGCATTTCATAAGTCAAAGGGAACAATACATTTATCCTACAAAATCTGGAAGGAGAGTATTCCTCATTGCCAGTCAATGGGAGATACTTGAAACATTACATTCAGTATTGATTTTTCATTCATTCACCATCTGTAAATATCTGGAGATTTTATTTTATTTTTGAAAATTTCAAGTGAGTATCTATTTTAGCAAAGACTCCATAGCTTTAGGAGAAGTCACTTGGATCTCCTTGTTCTCTGCATCCCACAGGGGGAAGCAGTCCCCATCTAGAGCCGATGTTGTAACATTATTTAGTTTTGATGAGTTAGCATATTATTCAAAATAATTTTAGAATGTTAATTTAGGATATAGATGCAAAAGGAAGAAAAGTTAAAATGTTAGGAAAATTTGATGTTTTATAGGCATCCATATCAATAAAATGTTAGGTTTTAGCTACCCTAAATAAAAAAGGCAAAAGAAAAAATAAATGCTAGGGAAGCAAAAAGAAAAGGAAGGCTTCATTTTATGTTTTTGTAAATGCACAGGTTGCTAGTTTAAATGCGCCACAATCAAAAATCAAATGTGTTTTCATGTGCAAGAAGAAAAAGACAGAAGAGTAAAGATTTACTCTAAGGTTTATATATTAATTTTGGGTATTAATCCTATCCCTAAGTTTTAAATCCTATATTACCCCTCCGCTCATTTTTCCCTTCACTTTCATATATCTAAGTTTTAACACCCCTCTTATATTGCACATTCCCCAACATTGCATTAAATCAATTCTCGACCCCACTACACAATCCCATCACATCATGATTAATACCTTGCCATGTCGCACTCCATCTCTGACCATCTTCCCACATCTAACAGCCCGCATGTGATTTCAGCTTCCCTCACCATCCAACCTTTACCGCCATGGGGGTGTGGGGGTCAGAAATGGGTGGCATACCAAACCACGCCCACCCCTACATGTCAACTTCACAACATTTCGGATCCGCCTTGAATGAAACTACTAACCACTCTCCACCCCTCTGAAAACTTGATTCCATCGCTCCTGATACTGCTTCACTATCTGTTGCGCTCTCGCAATTCACCTTCCACCACCTCATCTATCTATTAAACTCCATCAAATCACATTCATTCCCTCCAGAATTAACCTATTAAGCATTCAATTGGCTTAGCTATTAATTCAATGGACCCATGCCACCTTCAATAGAAAACCAAATTTTCTATATAAACCTCTTTCCCTTTTGTGAACAGGTTACTAAATTCATGCTTTATCACTATTAATTGATTTGATTACAAGTTGCGTGCCAAATCCCGACGTTGTCAACTACCAATGACACTTTATGTTCGATCATTTCTAAATTATTACCTCTGTTCCTATCTCCAAAGTCTAACTTCTATCTGTAAATTGTCTCCTCCCAATCCAATTTTCACTCCTGCTCTTAGACATAGCCAAGATGCCTCTAAAGGACAAAGGACTAGAGGAAATTTTCAATCCTCTGATCTATCCTCCCATAAACCTTCATCACATTCCAATGGCTGACAGAGATTACAAAATCCATGAGATAGTCTATGAACTTGACCTCTTCGAGATGTATTCCTGGCTCAAAGAAAATTATATAGATAAATCCGATTATATCCAGTTGTGGGAGTCAAATTTACCTCACTACATCTTTCCTCGTACCCACAACACCCCAGATTTTATTAGAAAATGTCATGCCTCATAATTTCCAAGCCAAAGGGCCATACTCACCCCCATTAGAGAAATTATGTTTACCATAATGCCTCAGGCCATTGATTAGATGATGCAAGCCCCTATAGTATAGAATGCTACCCCATTTTCTTATGAAGCAGTGGTTGAAATATACCAGAAATTAGACTTTTCCAAGAGAGCCCAAACTCTTGAGTTGTTCTTGACACAAGATGCTTCATTATGAAAGAAAAATCCTCCTTATCCCTCCTCCATTTTCCCTGAGAGAGCCAAGTAGATTACCACTGTTGTTTCCTACCTCCTTGGCTACTACTCTGATCAATGAGTAGATGAGGTCATTATATGATTTTTGTCCATCTTCTTTGTTGATTCTAAGCCCTCCATTATGTTTAATTTCAGCCATTTTATTGTAGAATCCATTCATCAAAAACTTATTAAATTTCTAACTGAGGAGGTATTCAAATATGCCTCTGTATTAGTTTACATTTTTCTATACTTTCAGGGGGGAAACATTAACCTATAGTTTCAAAAGATGGATGAGAAGGGAAACCAGCAGTGAGTCATTTTTTGGACTACTTTGGTTGTGAAGGAGCAGAAAGAGTACACATATAAACAATTTATAGAGATGTTTGTTCACCTAGCCATACGTCTCCTAAGCAACAAAATTGAATCAAGAATCAGTGAAGAATTCAAAAGGGTGTTGCAGTTGTCAAATTAAGTTTAGATAGGGGACTGGTACCTTTATGAAAATACACAGAAATAAGAATATTTGGATGTGAGCTCCCACCTTACAAGCTGCCAAAATTCCTCCCAATGAGCATTTTTTTCCTTGGAGTACATAAGGCAGATGATCAACATGGATGAACTCCACTTTGTTGCTGCCAAGAAGAAGTCCTAGTTTAAAATAAAAACACAGGTTGGCCCTTTCATTTGGAACAGCAAGGAAGTAGGGGGAGAGGCAAATAATATTTTGAAGGAAATGCAGTTCAACCTAAGTTTTACCTAGTCTTATGATCTATTACGGATCATTTCTAGATTAAGGGTATAAACCAAGTATGGGCATTACTTTCACACAGCCAAGCCAAAGATAGAAAAGTAAAAGAATTAGTTAGAGTGGGTTGAGAACACCTTATAGGAGGTAGAAGAACAACAGGTATCATCAGCTACAGTGCAGACTCCTATCATGCAGGAGAACACAGTCAAGAGGAGAAGAGAGGAATAATCCCCTTTAGGGAATCACATATTCAGTGAAGAGTTTAAGATAATGTACAAAAATAAGTCCAAGCTTAGTTCCAGACTAAGCCTTAGCAAATGTTTAGAGCAACAGACCATTTTCACCACTAATGAGCCACTTGTTTCCTAATTAGTGGGTGATCAGTCAACACAGTCTCCTACCACCTCCACAACTTCGCAAGAGCAACAAAAAATATTGCAGATAGGTACATCTACTTTAGGTGAGTTAGAGAAGAGCATAATGGACATAATCAAGGAGATAAAAAGTCAGAAATGAAGCCTTGAAGATTAACACCTACAACCAGTTTTGGAAACAAACTTCTGGTGCCCAAAGCAAGTTGTTGTTAGCCTTTGACCCAGAAAAGGGGAAAATGCAAATGGAATTCCTACAAGCACAAGTTCCCTAGCCCAAGACTGCATCAGAATACAAAAATATAGCTTTTGAGTTTGATGTAGTGGATATACATCCCATCGATCAGATGGAGATTCATGAGAAGACTGGGGAAATGATATTTTCAACTATCACTAACGCTGCCATGACTTTATCAAAACTGCAGGTTACCTTAGAAAATGTCCAATCAAACCTGAAGATGGAGAAGGTCTTTGCACTTTACAAAGACACTAGGATTAAAACCCTAGAGGACTTGGTAATCAAATTGGGTTATGATCCATCAAACATTAATGTTGCAAAAGAACTTGTGAAGAAGAAGAATTTGGACATATCAGCATTGAGAAAGAAGTTAAAACTGCTAGCTACTGAAGATCTTCTAGCCACGTATATTGAAGAGACAAAGACTCAAAGGGAATATATGATGCAACTCATCATGGAGCAGACTGCATAGCTAAAGAAAATGGAGACAAAGATGGAGAAATTGATCAAAGAAAAGGAGAAAGCTGCTAAAAAGACTACCCCTTTAGAGGCACCTCCTATCACAGTCATTCATACGACCATATCTGCTACGACAGCTACAATAGATGCTACAGACTAGTTGGCCAATGCAGTCCAAAATATGTCTCTTCAAATTGAAGAAATCAAGAAATTGCATGATCAAGTCAAACTTTTAGAGCATCATCAAAATAAATCTGAGATTTTTCATGCAGCATAGCTTTAGAGAGCTCAAAATCATATAGAAGTATGTAAGAAGTCAAGAGCTAAGTCTTCTATTGGCCACACTCTGTGTAATGTCAAGGAAAATCATATGGAGCAACATCATTGAAGAGATAGATGAAACCTAGCCATGTATCCATATTATTTTTGAGCGATGCACGATTAGCGCTAGGCGAACAAGGCCAAAATGGGAAAGCCCGAGCACTCGGTCGCATGGGGGAACTGGAGGACCACGGGCGGGAAAAGGTAAAAGTGCTAAAGTACGAAGGCAGGACCTACACTTTGGAAACCGGTGGTTTTGATCGGGGCGCCCTTGAAAAGTAAGAGGTTTTGGATAGGAGCGGAGCGATTCCATACATTGATCGACGCATGGCGGTGAAGGTGAGAGAAAACTGCCGTTGATCGTGCACTATCAGTCGAGCAAGTCAACCGCGCTCGACGTGCATATGATGTCAGATCTTAAGGAGCACAGATCGGACGGCTGAGATTACGCCCGATGGAAAGAAGTGGAATCAACAGGGAATTAAGCCACGTTCTAAAGGGATTTGGAGTCCGTTTGACCACCACGATGGAGGAAGAATGCAAGCACAACATAACTGAAGAAACGAACTGATGAAGCATGCTGGCACTAGTTAAATGGGGACACATGACCACTCCCTCGGCATTCATGCTGGCACTGAATAGGGAACTCCAAGCGCAGCTGCAGAAGGAGAATTGACGCAAGCGGGAGAGGAACTGAACAAGCATAGGGATCGAATGGCTAAAGCCATGAACAGAGACAATTGAATGGGGGAGTTGATTGGGAACCCAAATTGAGAGGAGTCCAAGCGACAAAGAGAGACAGTGAATAGTGAACCCAGAGAGGAGGACTGAACACAGAGAACAGTAAAGCCAAGTAGAGGAGACAGAGAGCCGAGCTTACCACAGGCAGCATCAGGCACTAGAGAGCTTGAAGATTAAAGCCTTCGCATAGAGGAATCTGTCTGGACTAAGCATCACTTTTGACTCTTTCCACTGTAGACCAAGGGTCACAGAGCTAGTAGGAAGGAAAAGAGTCTATGAACTCCAAGTGGCTTGGGGAATCCAAGAACCACCCTGCTTAGCAAAAAAAAAGACTGCTTCAGGGAAACTCATATTGAGTCCTTGTATTGTAATTTCTCTGTTGAAAGACACAATAAAACAAGGCCACCACTGAAAGCTGGACCGGAGACGTAACCCTGGAGAATAAGGTGAACTCCTTATTAAAAATTGTTTGTGTCTTTACGTTGCTTATTGTATTGCTCTGTTGTCTTTCCACTTATTTTCCGTGTATTGGAAATTTGATCGATCCGTTGTTTCGATAACACAGAACACTCACACCAACACATGAGTCTGTAATACCTTTTGTTTAACAAATCTTCAACTGAGGTCACTCATAGGGTGTTTATCAGATCAAAAACCCACTCTTGCTTGGTATATTGAGGTAGATGAAATCTACCACAAAGTAACCAAGATAGTCATTCTTGATGAAGAAAGGTGGGAGAAGTTGTGTGAGTTTCAGGATTAAAGGACATGTCAACTTCACCAGCGCAACACCTAAATAGTGGCCACTCAGCAACAACTTTCCTTCAAAACAAGGACAAATGTTCAGATCCATTCTTTTTTATTGAATTGCTTCCATTTATGTTAGTTTTAAGTAATAATAGCATGTCGTGTCACTCAGGCATTTATTTTAATATTTGTTATTTTGTTTAAATACTTCATTCTATCAAAGTATTCAAGGTTGCACCCTTGAACCAGTTATCAAATAGATTTGTACTAAGTTGGAGCATTTTTATATAATAAAATATTATGGATTTAATTTATATGGCTTGTATCTTAGTGAGTTGTTTTCTTCACGTATTTCATTATGTATTATTTATATAATTTAACTTTTTTATAGCCATTTGATTGAAAATTTAAATGAATCTCAGTCTCATTTTGAATCCTTTGTGAAGTTGTAATTTAAATAAGAGATTAATTTAGAGGATTATTTGTTATTGTAAATTCCTCTTTGAAATTAAATTGCACTATATTTCTATAATAGCTTTATTATATTTTGTTGATTAAGAAAACACTGTTTTCTTAATTTCTGCTCATAAATGGTTAAATAATCACTCTGAATATTAAATCGCTTATACTTCTTTATATTCTACTTATCCACCCCACTTAAGTCAAAATAACCATATGTATTTAAAGAACAACCTTTTATTTTGTTAAGAATCTCTCTCAGTTTAAAGAACTTGTTTATAAGCAGTTCATTGGTCATCCATCCATTAAATCAAACAAATCATATTAAATGCTTTGGAATAACCAATTGACCTTAGGTTATCTCAAAGGAAAACATAAATTTCTAAGTTTAACTCGTTAGAAATTCCTCCTGTACTATTTGATTTATTTCACCTACTTGCTTAATTACTTAACAAGTTATTTACCATGTAAATACTGAAAATAAACACAAGTACAATATCAACATCTACAGATTGTCAATTGAAAGAAAAAAAGCACACAAGTGACACCATTATTTTTGGACCAATGTCCCCGGAAAAACGTAATGCGGGACAACCGGTGCAACTATTCATAGGGTATATTATTATGCAGTTTATCTGAGTACAACTAGGTGCCTAAACTATCTCACTTGACAGATAAAAATGTACTGTAACAATATCTCTATATCTGAAAACAGGTATTCATAAAACTTGTCCTATGAAGCCCTCTCCAATGCAATTGAAGCTTAGTGTTGACCCTTCTGGCCTCTATTTCAGCCTCCTTCTGACCTCCGTTAGCCCCAAGACCTTTTGCATTAGCCCTCGGAGGCACTGTGCAGCCTATTGGAGCCTCTGCGTCACTCCCCTTGCCCTCTGCGTTGATGACGCAGTCTCTCTGGGCTCTGCACTGCCTCTGCTAGACTCTGCGTATCGTGGACTAACTACTGCTCTGGATCTCTCTGCTTCTGTGCTAGTCTCCCAGTATTTTCACTACCTCTCTATCTCATACTCATTTCCCCTAGTTGTTGATCATTGATTCAATTTTTCTTAGCAACCCCGCTCTAGCAAAATGAATGATTGATCACTCTTGTGTGTTCTCCGACTGACCCTCAAGCCTCTTCCTATACTTTTCTCGTTGGTCCATCAACGACCGAAATTAAATCTCTAATCAATGGCTAAGATTAGATTTGGCTTGATCAATGAATTTTGGACCCTTCTAACCCAGTTTTATATTGAAACCCATTAATATTTTATTTTTCCTAAGTTTAGACTTAGTAACTCCTTTAAAAATATTAATTATTTTAATATCTCCCAAACCGGGTATAGTCCATCTAAACCATTTCTGGATCTTGGAGATCTAATTTTGTTTAGCCTCTCCACCAATTTTCTTGGCTAGATCACATCCAATGTACCCCAAATCAACACTCCCTCTTAGCAAGGATTGCGCTCTAGTAATACTCCTCACTGAGCATCACTCTGATTATCTGGCATCAATACCTGTGCTAATGCTAGGCCTCCCTACCCAATATCCTTTGCACTACTGCATCCTATACTATTGTCCATGGCCTTGCCCCTACCATAGTTGCATCCATATGGCAGCTCCCTCTGCATCCGTGTTGTTGCTAGTCCATTCTCCCATCACTGCATCTACACTGCATCCCCTTCTCATCATGTTGCATCATGCTACTGCATTGCAACTCAATTACTGAGAAGTAAGTAAATGATCCACCCAACTATGACATCCTTGTTAGGCTAGAGACACTCCCGATGTTGAAGCTCTCTTTGCTGCTAAAAAGATCTCCCTCTACTGACCTCTGCACTGTTCCAACAACTCCCTGCATCTCGCACTATTGCACAACTCTCTGTGCCATCCTACACTGGAGCAACAATCCCATGCCTCTCACATTATTACATCCTACTAGCCTCGTGCTTCCCTAGGACTCTTTCACTTTAGCGTTCTCCTCTACTTCATCCGCATCCGTCCCTACTAACATCCACCAATCTTGCTACTCCTCTTTGAGGCTCCCGTAGAAAGGTATAATCCAAGAGGTTGGGTACCTCAAGGATCCTGCCCCTCATCACCTATAGTCTTCCTGACTATAGCTCGATGTCTCCCCACTTCTTTTCAAGTAGCACATGAGCAGTCATGGTACAATCATCCTCCTCCTCGACTTTTCTCTCTACCTTTGCAGGCACTACCTTCGAGTCCGAAGCCTCTCCCTTTCTCTTCTTCCTAGAACACTAGTTTGCAAAATGACCCATTTCCCCACAATGGAAACACTTGACCTTGGAGAGGTCCTTCTTCTTCCTCTTCTCTTGCTTTCTTGTAGATGTTAGAGCCACATCCTCTTCTTCCTCATTCTTGATCCTGACCCTTTTTCCGCTACTCCTCGCCTTAGCCATCCATCTAATCTCTTCTTGACGAAGAGCCGCCCATAGTTCGTCATAATCTAGAATAGTCATCCTACCCAGTATGCTCTCGAAAAATACCTCCCAATCCTTAGAAACTGTGTTTAGTGCGGTCCTCACCATTAATTCCTCATCTGGTGTGGCCCCTATGGAAGCTAGCTAGTCATAGCTATCCTTCAACCGATTGAGGAAGACATCTATCTGCTCTCCCTTTTGCATCTAGTATGCCCTTAGCTGATTTTCTAGGAGCATCTTCCTTTGCATGGAAGTATGTTGGTACACTATCTTCAAGGCATCTAACATCTCCTTTTTCATTTCCTTCTCGGCAATATGTGGTACCACATGATCCTCGACCCCATCAAGGATGATGCACTTAGCCTTAGCCATTGCCTCCTTATGTTGTTCATTAGCTACTGGGTCAACTAGGATAACTATCACTCTCGAGACAAAGCCCTTCAGATGATTTCTGTCTAGAATGGACAAGATCATGGCCTTCTAGATAATAAAGTTGGATTCTTCGTCCAACCTATCCTGATCTCTCAGCCCATTCGCGGCCATCTCACTGCTCTTCTATCGAATCCTACAAATCTCTCTACTTCCCATCTAGAAGTTGTCGGTTTGACTCCTCTTGAGTCTCTCTATGTCCTGTTTGGAAGTTATCCTCTATATTCCCTCTGAGTCCCGATTTCCCTCCTGGAAATCCTTCTGTCAACATCGAATTGCCCCACACTGATCTTCTGTGCAACTCCACCACTGACTCAGATTCCTTAGCTAGAAATCTACCTCGACGACAACTCCCTCCACCTTTGTCTTGCCTTGATAGGTACTTTTATGACCATAGTACCCCACCAGCTTCTCTTCGCAAATTATCCACAGCCTCCTATTCCCAAGCGACTGAATGATTGAGCCATTTGGCTCTGCGCAATCTTGGCACTGGCAAATCAACTCCCCTAGCCAACTACGTTAGCCCTCCTGCCCTCTGCGTGGCTCTACATGAGCCTGATTTTGCCTTGCTTAGCTTCTGCACTACCTTTCTCTGGCCCAGAATGATGACTTAGTCCCTCTGCATCACTCCTTCCTCTATCGCCTTTTGCAAGGATCAAATTTGTCACTTGAGATAGTTGAATATGTTGTAAATGCTCTTCTCGGTTGATGCTTTCAATTATCCTGTGATCTGCAGCCACGCTCTGATACCATGTTGAAATTTCTAAGTCTAACAATTTGAAATTCTTCCTGTACTATCTAGTTTATTTCACCTACTTGTTTAAATACTTAACAATTTATTTACCATGTAAATACTGAAAATAAACACAATTACAGTATCAACATCTACATATCATCAACTGAAAGAAAACAAGTGCACAAGTGACACTGTTATTTTTGGACCAATGTCCCCAGAAAAACTCGATGCATGAAAACCGGTGCAGCTATTCAGGGGGTATATTATTATGTAGTTTATCTAAGTACAACTGGGTGCCTAAACCGGCTCACCCGACAGAGAAACATATATGGTAGCAATACCTCTATATCCAGAAATAGGTATTCATAAAACCTGGCCCACAAAACCCTCTCCGGCAAAACTAAAGCTCAGCGTTGGCCCTTCTGGCCTCTGCGCCAAGCTCCTGCTGACCTGCATCGGCCCAAGGAACCTCTGCGTTAGCCCTTTGAGGCACCATGCAACCTCTGGGAGCCTCTGCATCACTCCCTCTGCCCTCTGCATGGATGACGTAGTCTCTCTAGGCTCTACACTGCCACTCCTAGACTTTGCGTAGCCTAGACTAACTATTGCTATGGCTCTCTCTGCTTCTATGTTGGCCTGCCAGTATTGTCCCTAACTCTCTATCTTGTACTCATTTCCCTTTGCTATTGATCACTGATTCACTTTTTCTTAGCAACACCACTCTAGTAAAATGAATGACTGATCACTCTGGTGTGTTCTCCAGCTGACCCTCAAGCCTCTTCTTATGCTTTTCTCGTTGGTCCATCAATGACCGAGATTAAATATCTAATCAATAGCTAAGATTAGATTTCGCTTGATCCATGACTTTTGGACCCTTCTAACCCAGTTTTATATTAATACCCCTTAATATTTTATTTTTTCTAAGTTTAGACTTAGGAACTCCATTAAAAATATTAATTATTTTAATATCTCCCAAACCAGGGACATTCTATCCAAACCATTTCTGGGTCTTGGAGATCTCATGTGCTTTAGCCTCTCCATTAATTTTCATGGCGAGAGCATATTCGATGCTACCCCAAATCAACATCACCGAGGGTTGTAGTGAAGGCATCAACATAGTAGTGGAGAGGGTTCTATTGGGCTCTTTTCTATTGATAAAATGAATGGTGTCAGCTTGAAGTTTTGGAGGTATACTCATTTCCACATTTCTCTTTGAATTCATTCCAATTGTTCCACAACTTAGGATCAGAACAAGGGTCAGTAAACTTTGAGGTATCACCATAATTCATTGTTACAAAAAAATATAAATAATATGTTGCAAACACTTCTATAGTTCTTTGAAGTAAGTCCCTAGATTTTACCTCCTTTTATAAACCTTGCTTGCATCCTCAAGCTAAAGGTCCAAATCTGTTGTAATAGAGACAACACCTCTATTGTTTTTCTTTTGCGTAACTACTTGAGGGTTGGCTTAAGATATTCCAGATTAATATCAAAGGGAGGGCCTAATATATTATTACCGTCAAATGGACTATCATTTAAACATATATTGCTACTAACTTAGGAATAATCCAATGGACTAGGCACCTTCAAAAGATCTTATAATAGGTAGGAAAATTGTTTCAAAATTGTTATACATGTTTTTCTATATTGAACTTAAACCTTGGGGTGTGACCTATGACATTTTTAAAGCTTTCTATAAATAAACTACCACCTCATCCAGTGCAATTTTCTACAGTAGCACTAGTTAGATGCATCTATGTTTCAATTTCCTTGGTAGCTAGAGGAGGTGAGTCTTTTCATATGATTAGGATTAGCCATACCTGACTATGTATGGAAGGTTGGAACCTACAGTAATTTGTTGGTAGGGCTTCCCATTTTATTAAGGCTTCCTCCTATGTCAACCAAATTGTGTTAAGGACCTTCATTCTATAGGTTTCTATGATAGCCTAGTGGTCTGCCATCACAATGGAAACTTTATTATTATGTTGACTAAGTGTATATTTTATGTGTATTTGAACCTATTAAATTCTGATTAAAATTAAACAATTTAATAACAAGAAATAATTTATTATAATTCTATTTTAATAAAGACTAATAAATATTTAAGAAAAAAATTAGGAATATTTTTCTTTGAATCAATATGGGCTACATGTAGATCTTCATATGCTAAGATGTCTAGCATATTTATGGATAAGAATGCATTAACGTTGTTTTAAACTCTAATCTAATACTAAACATAAATTAAAAGTTAGAATTTAGGTTTTATTATTAAAAGCTAGGAGAAGAAAAGTGTCTGCTATAT
>APFE031229846.1:145292-180280 GCA_000404065.3 Pinus taeda
TCAAGGTAAAAATGGATCATGATAGTCTTAAATACTTTTTAGAACAAATATTATCTTTAGAAGAATAGAAAAAATGGGTCACAAATATGTTGGGTTACGACTTTGACATCATCTACAGAAAAGGGAAGAAAATTTTTGTTGTATATGCACTCTCAAGAAAGGATGAGGATGTGGAAGCATTATTTTGTGTTATTCCTATTTTCCAACCAGATTGGATAAACGAAGCAAGGGATGAATGGAAGAAGGACAAAGAAGTGTGGCCACTCATTCAAAATTTGCAAAATATTCAAATTCAAACAATATATCCAGCACTTGAAGAGGAAGGAAAAATCATATTGGAACCTAGAGCAGTCACAGAAACAACAACCCGATAGCTACGAAATCGATCAATTTCAGAGTATCTCATCAAGTGGAAGAACTTACCCGCTGAATATTCCACATGGGAGGACAAGAAGTTTATACAGAAGCATCAAGAACTACTCAAACATTGAGGACAACACTTTTTGAAGGAGAGGGGCATGTTAGGCCCTATACTACTAGTGTAACCACTTATTGTTATTAGTACAACCCCCTTATTATATTGTTGTACCCATGTAGTCCCCATATTGTTATTATTGTGCCCCATAGAAGCTCACTATTGTTATTATTGAGCCATTACATTATTATTGTTATGTCAGCTCTGATTATATTATGACCCCTTAGAATCCTATATATAGAAAGGAGCTCTTGTCATTTGTATCATCTAAGAATTGTTCATTTGTGTAATGTAAAGGAGGTTTCCCCCTCGAAGAGGCTTATTTCTAAGGCATTGATCTATCTTTTCTACATTTCTGTGAGCTAGTTTCATAACAGTGATGTATCATTGGCAGCGTGAACAACACACAACTCAAAAACCATCATATGAAAACAAGGGCCCATCAACAATGCCTTTCAATGCCAAGTGGTAGTGAAATTCCTTCATGTAATGAAGTACAACAGATTTTGATGGTTGGAGATCAATTTCATATTGATCTAGCAATGGAGCTCCCAAATTATTTCAATAAGACATAAGAGCCTAATTTGTTTAAGGTGATGGAAGTAACACTTATAGACTATAAGGACATGAAAACAGTGAAAGTGAAATGTGCACGATGCAATAAATGGTTTTGCTTAGTGTCGAAAAGTGGTAATATTATCAGTTCTCTAAATGAACACATGAAATCAAAGAATCACACTACTACTACTACTACAAATGTGACTTCATATGAGGAGATTCATTTGAGGAGTGACATGGTTGGGAGACACAAGAAGCCTACCAATGATAAGTCCCAACAAAGTTTGACTAGGTTCTTAGTCCCATCATCACCATTAGTATTACATAGGGGTTCTACAAGTGAAAATCCTTCTACTTTAGGTGTGTTAATTAACAGCTTAGACTAAACTTGAATATGAATTTGTATAATATTTTATTTATCTTACTTCAAATTTATTTGTTTTTTATTTTGTTCTCATCTTATTATAGCTCAATTGTCTCCCTTTTTACTATAATGTTGGGGGTATTGGTATCCTTATATTTATATAAATGGGGAGAGATCGAAAAAAATGTCTGAATGGATGATCAAAGGGGTGGAAAATTATGGGACATAGAGAAGGATACCAAGATCATGCTATGTTATGAGGGTATTGAATATCGTATTGATGGTACATATAGGCATATTCATTGTCAAAGGGCTTATAAAACATGGATCACATTTGATTCATTAACATGCATATTTTGTAAGTTGGTTCCAAAATGTGATGACTACGGGATGTGATTATATCGTGAATCAATGTACACCTACAAAAGAAGTGAACGAGATATAGGAAAAGGTAGAAGACTAGACTATTTGACTCAAAATGAACTGAAGAATTCTCCAAGGTTACAAATTATAACCATAGATCAAAAATGTGAGCTCTTTGGTGGAAGAGGCTAAAGGTTGCTAGACTCTCTACTAGAATGAGATCCCTAAAGGAAAAGTTGTTTGAATCAGCAGAAACGAAGGATGTCTTTAGGTTTTGCAAGGATATGTGTGAGGCACATAAGCAAGGAAAATTATAAGGTAAAGATTATGTTTGGGAATTTTTCAAGGACATATTTCATGGTCCACGTGGATATTGGTGGCTACCCACCTATTCCACTTGGACCCTCACCATTGTTTCTTTCAGTTTTTCAGCTACCTTAATTGTAGTGCAATTTACTATTTTTGGCAGTTTTTTGGGTCCTAAACTTCTGAAGCTGTTTTGAAGCCCTAAACGGCGTTTTTTGGCAAAATTCCTTTGATGTTTGCATAGGTAGTCACATAAGCAGTTTTAATCCTCGGATAGATCTTTCCAACGAGGTATCATATGCGTCAGTGGAGATAAGTTGCCCAACTAACCCCAACGGGGCCCATAAACTCTTGGTGTTACATCTCCTCGAGTTAGGGTTTTGGTTGTTTAGGTTTTTCTATTATTTTTCAATAATAAAAAGACCCTTGAGCCTCATTGTAACTCAGTTCAAAGGCATGTAGCCACCACATCTCTTCTCAGAGATAAGCTACCATCGCCCGAGTTATCTTATTTCCATTCTGTTTGTAAGAATAGTTCAGTATTTTTCTATTAATGAAATGAAGTGTTTTTATGTTGCATCTCTATGTTTCTGATTATATTTGTAATTTTTTTACTTCTTGTTTAAGTTTATATCATTCATATCAGAGCAGTCTACTCTTTCTCTATTTTTCTTTACATGTCCTCAATGAGGTCAAGGTATAAGGAGTTAGGGCTCGATCTGGTTGAACCATTGTAGGATCAGCCTCACAAAACGCGATGACCTCCCATGGCAGAAGAAAAGAAAGACGATGTGGAAAGAGATCCTTTCAAAATGTTGCTCGAATAAGCCTTCGAGCAATAGAGGGACACGATGATGGATAACTTTGCCTAGATCCTTCGATGGCCACCCATACACCATGCATCTTCATCCATCAACCACTCTGGAGGATACACTCCTTTTAAGGTACAAGTGAACTTTGATATTCCCATATTCGAAGGACTCATAGATGTAGACACTGTAGATAAATGGTTAAATCTATTGGAAGGATATCTTTTAGTTCATGACTTTTCGAATTAGGAAAATATTACGTTTTCACTTCTCAAAGCCACCCCACAAGTCAAGGACTATGGGAAACCTACTGTGAACAAAGGGACAAGAGTGAACCCTCGTTGTTTTTAGCTGCACCCACTTGGAATTCTTTCCAAGAAACCATCAAGGAACAATATTACCCTGTCAAAAGCTATGAAGATAAATACATAAAGTGGACCATGCTACAACAGGGAAGGTTCCAAGATGTGTTGGAGTTCAAAAATACTTTCCATACCCTTTGCGTGAAGCTGGGTATCAAGGATACTGAGTGTCATTTGGTGCTCAAGTACCACGGTTGTCTACACTAGTACATCCAAGACGAGATGGAGTTCCTAGACATTTCCTCCCTTGGCACAGTGTATCGGTACGTAGTAAAGATTCAGCAGAAATTTAAATAGAAGAAGTGGTACCTTGGATCTGCGAATCCAAAGCAAGGAAAAGGCGCCCCGAAAACACAAAACAAGGGACCAAGCCAAGGCGGGGCTACCCAAGACAACCCCTGAAGCTGCAAATAAAGAACAATGCCATGAATATGAAGAAGGATACAGGAAAATGATGTGAGTTTCATAAGAGCTCCACTCACAATACAAGTGAGTGTTGGGCCAAGAAGTCATTGGTGGCTAAGCTGAAGGCTTCTGAATTAGATGCAGGTTCCAACTCTGAATGAGAACCTGATAAGGGGACTGAAAAAGGGAAGAAGATCATCGATGCAGAACCCAGTGCCACCATGTCCACCAGAAAGGTCCAGAAAATTGAGCCTGATGATCCAGAGGAGGGGGAATGCTTCTTCCACTCACAAATGTGGGTGAAGGGTTCTTCACTGCAGTTCACTGTCGATAGTGGGAGCCAAAAGAACCTCATTTCAATAGAAGTCATGAAGCGGCTGGGCCTAAATACTACAACACATCCAAAGCCATACACCATCAGGTGGCTTCACCAAGGACGAGATCTTCGCGTCATCCAGCAGTTCTGCATTCCATATAGCATGAAGCCCTTCCCGAATGAGGTATTGTTTGACATTGCTCCTTATGAAGTTTCTAATGCATTTTTAGGACAACCATACTTATGGAAGCGACATGATGTATATGAGTCTAGACCTCTCTGTGTGATTATTACTTTGGCTAATAAGTTGTCCCGCCTACCTCCATCTCTTTGATCACTGCAAAGAAATGCAGTAAGATCATTTCCCAAACCAAGAAATTTGCTTTCCTTATGATTCACCCCCAAAGCAAGAAGAATGTTGTGGCCACAGCTTCGAGGCAGGGCTCCTCTACACAACAAAAATAGATGGACAAGGTTGTGGAGGAGTACAAGGATATTTTTGCCTCACCCATAGGGGTACCTCTGCACTGTGAGGTCAAGAAATCCATGGACCTGACCCCGGGCACGTTGTTTCCCAATGGACTGATCTATCGACACTTTATTCTGGAGACGATGAGATCAAGAGGTAGAATGAGGAACTACTGCAAAAATGGCACATCATGTGAAGCTCATCACCCTATGGGAGCCCGATTGTATTGGTACAAAAGAAGGATGCGACCTGGAGGCTCTGTATTGACTATTGAGCGCTGAATAAGATCACTGTTTAGAATAGGTACCCAATCCCATGGATTGATGACCTTTTGGACCAACTAATGGGGTACAAATATTTCAACAAGATTGACTTGAAATCAGGTTATCACCAGGTGCCTATCGAACCCTCTGATGTGTGGAAGACTACCTTCAAATCCAAGGAGGGCCTTTTTGAATGGTTGGTCATGTCATTCGGATTGACGAACACCTTTGCAACCTTCATGAGACTAATGGATGACATCTTGCAGCCCTTCACCAATGCATTCGAGGTGGTGTATTTAGATGACATATTGATCTTCAGTCAGAGTTGGGAAGAGCACCTCCACCATATTCGACAGGTCCTTGAAACCCTTTGAAAACACAAGTTGTGTGCTAACTTTGAGAAATGTACCTTTGGCCTAACTCAGGTTCAATATCTGGGGTACATCATTGATGATCAGGGTGTACATGTGGACCCATTCAAGATACAAGTCATTCAGGATTGGCCAGCCCCAACCACTCTAACAGAGCTCTGCAGCTTTTTGGGTCTTTCCAACTTCTACCATAGGTTCGTGTTGGGGTTCTCTCATATCACTTGGCCTTTAAGTCAAGTCACCAACGGCAGAGTGAAAGCCAAGTTCTTTTGGTCAAAAACCCAGCAGCGAGCATTCTCCGAGTTAAAAAATTGCCTTTGTTCTATACCAGTGCTCACATTACCAGAGCTGCAACAATCATTTGATATTGATACAGATGCCTCCGACTATGTTATTGGTGTAGTTCTTACTCAACATGGGCATCTAGTGGCTTACCACAGTGAGATTCTTCCAGACACAATCTGAAAGTACCCCACTTACAAAAAACAAATGTATTCCATTGCGCAGGCCTGCCATCAATGGAAGCATTACATTATGGGGAAGGAAATGGTCATCCACACAGACCACCGACCTCTATAGTTCATACAGACACAAGGGAAGTTGCAGAGTGATCATCATAAGAAATGGTCCATCTATTTGCTACAGTTCCATTTGAACATTAAGTATAAGAAGCGCAACACCAATAATGTTGTTCATTTCCTCAGTCGACTATTGGTAATGGCGCTAATCACTGTGCTTGACTCCTGTGGGCATGAGACATCGGGGTGGTCACATCTTTACAAGAGCAATCTAGAATTTGACAACATATACCAAAGATTCTTGGAAGGGAAGAAAGTTCCAAATTTTCACCTTCAGGATGCACTATTATGCCACTTGGGACACATACATGTTCCTTCAAGTGAGCGTGCCAAGATGGTTTGGGAGGTGCACTACAGTCGGATCGTTGGACATTTTGGAGTAGAGAAAATAGTGGTAGTATTGCAGAAGTATTTTTATTGGCCGAAACTTTGTCAAGAAGTTGGGAAGTACATTAGATCTTGCGCTTCCTGCACCATTTCCAAACCAACCATCAAGAAGAAAAGCTTGTATACTCCTCTACCTACTCCTAGTCGGCCTTGGGAATCTGTCTGGATGGATTATATGTTGGGCCTTCCTTCTACTAAGCACAAAAATGCCTATGTTTTCATGGTCGTTGACAGATTCTCTAAGATGGCCATCATGGCGACCTACAAGAAGAGTATCACAACAAAGGCCACTGCTAAGCTCTTCTTTGAGCAAGTGTGGGTACACTTTGGGATCCCACAGTTCATTATCTTAGATGAGGACAACATATTCCTAAGTGCATTTTGGTAAAGTCTTTAGTCAATACTGGATATAAAACTCACTAAGTCCATGGCTTTCCATCCCCAAACTGATGGCCAAACAGAGGTTGTCAACAGGATGATCGTACACATTCTACGCATGTACAACTCGAAGCATCCACACACATGGGATGAAAGTGCCTCTTATGTCCAACATAGTTACAACAGATCTCTCCATAGATCAACAGGCCACATCCCCTTTCAGGTAGGGTTGGGATTTTAGCCATTATGCCCCATTGATGTGGCCATACCATTTGTAGCCACTCAGGTAAATTCAGATCATGTGCAGTCCAAAGTTGAAATGGCTAACAAATTCATTGAGCACATTCAACACATCTTCCAATATCTCCATGATATATTGGAGAGATCCAATGCTAAGTACAAGTAGCGCCATGATCAGCATTGAGTGTCACACAAGTTCCAGATGGGCAACAAAGTTTGGCTCCATTTGCAGAAGGAGCACCCTGCTGGACCCCACCACAAGCTTCACCCACTCCGATATGGGAAATATGCCATCACCAAAGTCATTGGGGACAATGCCTTCAACCTCAGCATCCCACCATTCCTTGGTATGCACCCAATGTTCAACGTAGATCACCTTCGACCATACTTTCCAACATTGTTGGA
Organism: Pinus taeda; assembly: GCA_000404065.3. Lineage (NCBI taxonomy): Eukaryota > Viridiplantae > Streptophyta > Pinopsida > Pinales > Pinaceae > Pinus > Pinus taeda. The sequence continues at coordinate 152,342 of APFE031229846.1, forward strand.
TACATTTGACATTGCAGAACAACTCACACCAATAGAGCTCAACTCGAACTGCATGGAACAGACCACAAATGATAATATCATGGAAACAAAGATCAATAACACTCTGCAATAGAGGCTATAGCTATATCGAGTTGTCAAAGCAGGCCAACTCCTTCACCAAGGCAAATGGCTCAGTTCAGCAGAAGTTTCCTCATCTCATGGAGGAACTCAACACAATGGGGACCATTGCTTCCGAAGGGGGGAGGACTGATCTAGGTGGATATTGGTGGCTACCCTCCCATTCCACTTGGACCCTCACCATTGTTTCTTTCAGTTTTTCAGTTTCCTTAATTGTAGCACAATTTACTATTTTTGGCAATTTTTTGGGTCCTGAAATTCTAGAGCCGTTTTGAGGCCCTAAATGACATTCTTTTCGGTAAAATTCCTTCTATGATTATTAAGTTAATCGCATCGGTAGTTGTATTCCTCGGATATATCTTTCCAACGAGGTAGTATACGCGTCAAACAGAGATAATATGTCCAAGTTATGACCCCGGGAAGTTGGCTGCCCAACTAACCCCAATGGGGCCCATAAACTCTTGGTGTTACATCTCCTCGAGTTAGGGTTTTGGTTGTTTAGGATTTTCTCTTATTGTTAAATTATAAAAAGGTCCTTGATCCTCATTGTACTTAGTTGAGAGGTGTTGAGCCCCAAACTTGCATCTTTCCTACACCTTTTTCTAGCTTCTTTCCATTCACTTGAGCCTCCTAAGTGTTACCGGGAATAGTGTCCACTCGGAGCTGCTATTCCCACTAATACTGGTAGCTATCTTAGAAACAAACAAGTAAAGACTACTTTTGCTTTCCTTTATGAAAAATAGATAAGAGTGGAACAAAGGACACCAACCTTAGTCTTGCGCTTTGTTCCTTGCTTGATTCCTCTCCTTCCTGATAGATCTTTGCCGCTTCTTCTTCGTCTGCCTAGCTTCAAACAGAACCTGTGGAATCAAAGCAACATAATACTATCGCAGAATAGAGATCTATATTCTTAAATAACACAAGACCAGATATGTATTAACCACACAAATGTATATACAATCAAACATACAAGAATGTGGAGGAAAACTTGAATAGCTTTATTAATATCAAGAATAGCAAGAGGATTACAACCAATAGTTTTGACCCAGCATCATCCTCCAGCAAGAAAGCCCTTCTTCACCTCAAGTAATGCTTAGATCACCCAACACTATGAAGTTTCACCAGAAAACCAACAACACTTCTCTACAAGATACAAGATTCTAGTCTCTGGATCTCTGTGATGAGGGATCCATATATAGATGATTGTAGGGGGGTGAGTCATCTTCTGGGGTCTTGATTAGTGTCCTCTCTCTGATAGTTCTTGATTCCACTTGGAGAATGATGATCTCTTACTCATCCCTGATCAAAAACAGAGAGGCAAGTGTCAGAGGGGAAGCTTTTGAAAGATTCTATGATCTTCCACCTCGAAAACTGTCTCTGCCATTCTCTCCCATCGCACCCTACAAAGGGGCCATCTAGTATGCAGTGCACCCTTTACACTGGGAAGGTGATATGCATCACACCCTCTGTACTGGGTATTCATTATGGTCCAGTTTTGACCATTTCTTAGCAGTTTTTAGTGGAGAACTTATGGGAGATTATGTAATCAGCGGACCTTGTTCCTTTAGGTAGTGAAGCAACACTTTTAGGGACTTAGGAGCCCTCATTTTATGGACATTTATGATTGGGGTTGTAGTGCCAAAAAATGTCTATAACAGTTGCCCCCTAAAGCATGAGGTCATTAATCTTTTGATGTCGAGTGAAATGCTTAATCATGAGGATCTGAAGATTTTTCGAGCTGGGAGGCGACCTGTAATAAGATACAATACAATACATTATCTTCATAATATTTTTCATGATCTAGCTGAGGCGAGCATTCCCATGCTTAGCTTTATAAATTTATTTTCATGTACATAGGATAGACAAGCGTTTGTGTAGCAGACTAATGATTCAAACTCATCATCCTTTGATTTGGATGATCATCTGTTTGGCAATGATGTACAGTTGATGTCTTTATATTCTTGAATATATCGCGGCCCATATGGATGAAACTAGAACCGAGGTCTTCAAAACTCGTTCAATCTTCTCTCAGAGTACAATTCAATCCATGTGAAAAAATGTTCTGGAGTCGAACATGGAAAGACATAGCCTGATTACCAGCCAATCATGTAAGCTGTTAACAGGCGCGAGAGGAATCGCCAATAATGACAATGACCCTCAAGGTAATACAGTACAATTCGCATGGTGTGAAAAAGGACTTGGCGTCGAACACCATCCAAAATCTCTCGGTCGAAGGCCATTAATGTAAACCTGTCGCCAAAAGTGAGAAACTTGCCATTGAGGCATGCAAGCTTCAAAGTACTGAAAGGGTTGTTCCTAGGTCGACGTCTTGGATAATGAGCTGATGTCGACAATAAGTGACCCATCGTAGGAGGGTCTTAATAAATCCCACATCTATGACATGGAATGAAGCAAATGATTCTGGAGGTGAAAACGATTTAATGATACAGGGTTCAGGGTGGTGATCATGAAAGAATGGAGTGTGAATGTATTGCAGCAGGTGAGACACAGGTGAATTCTCTGAGTGACTTCTCTTGAACATATCGGTGACACTGATGATGGATTGGTAGCGTTAACCCCAAATATGGATGGTGTGATGAACCAATGGTGATATGACCATTGAATGGAGCAACCCAACCCGACTCGAATGCAGAGAGAAAGTGTCATGTTCAAGAGCGACTTGCTACCAATAAAGTTTCTTCAAGTTTTCTTCCCAATTTTCCCCAGTCATTGCTGACGAGTACCTCTTTATTTTTGTCAAGATTGAGGAGGATAACATATGCTTGTTCTATAATTCTCCCTTCAGGTGAACCTGTCACTATATTTTAATGAGCCTAGCGACAGTGAAACTCATTCTCGTCCATTTGGACGAGTTTGTTGCTATTCAGTTTTAACGAGTTTAACGACAAAAATAACTCGATCCTTTTCAATTTTAGAGAGTCTGAAAGGGACGGAAAGGAAAATCCAAAGATTGTTTTTCATCATATAATCCCTTAAGTCCGAAAAAGCGTAAAATAATACGAAAGGGATGAATGTTCGGTAATTTTAACGAGCTGAACAAGACAAGCGCTCGATCTTTTTGTGTAATAATCCCTCGATTCCAAAAAGATTAAAATCTAGAGGAGGGATAGCACTTCCGATGAATTTAATGAGCCGGAGAGGCTAATCGCTTGGCAATATTTTCATATTTTACGAGCCAGTTGAAAAGAGCTTAAAGGAGACTTGTTTTTCGAGGAACGAGTGATGATTTTGGGTAGCAGCTGATTCTAGGTAAGGTTTGGAATTTTTCAATCACGGTAGTGTCACAAGGATGGCTAATAGAATCACTCTTCACAGATTTTCCTCAAAAGGGTGAACAATCAAATGGAGGTGAATGCTCGGCTAAAAAACAGAGTGGAGGTGATGATGAGAACACGACCAAGGCTCAAAATCTTATGATAATGCATTCACAATGGTTATTTACCGAAAAATTGGTTCACTTTTTAATGAGCTTAAACTCTGGGGGAAACATTTTCTCATTGCTTATGTTTATTTTTTAATGAGCTAGAATTCCGCGTTAAAATTGCCCGTGCCAGTCATATAATAAGGATATCTAATCTAAGATGCCATTTTTTATGGGGCTTGCACCTTTTAAAGCTTTGCCCCAGATCCTTTCTTTATGAAAGCTAGAATCGCTCTTCGCTTGCATGCCCCCAGGTATAGCGAAAAATTCCCAGGTTACCATATGAAAGCTCTCCATTTGCGTCGCAGACAAAATGCTTCCTTGGCGATGTCTACCGAAATAGACAAAGGTGAGTGGTGCAGTCGCCTCCACTCACATAACTTTGACGAGGGAATCTTATTCCAGTCTATAGACTAGTCATATATCCTCTGTGGAAACCTACTCTATACCCAAGGTTTTCCTGCTGAAACAAACCAGGGTGCATGCCCCCTGGGTTTTAGTCATATCCTCCCGAATCACTCGCGCTCATCAGGTGGACAGACTAGAGATCGATGAGACATTCCTTGCATGAAAAGACCATTTAGGGATGGCATTTGACTATTTTCTATGTGTGAACTAGGGAATGACAGCTGGTCTACGAGCTTGACCACTTTGCCTACATGCGGAAAACACATTACTCTAAAGAGTGAGGAGACTATGGCTCCCATGCATTAAATATAGTCATGCCCAAGGAGTAGATTATAATCCAGGGGTCCTTGGACTACCATCACATTCATGTGAATGGTTTTCCTTCTCAAAGTAATGGGCACATTGGGAAGGATCCCTAACGGTCCACTGGTTCCTTTTTCAAAGCCTGTCAGATTTCTCATTTTAGGCAAAAGCGATGGCGAACCAAGTGCTTTCCAAGCAGTTGAGGAAAGGATACTCACAGAAGCCCCTTCATCTATGATGGTACTAGCCATGACCATTTTGTAAGCTTGTACAATGATTCTGAATGGTACACTAGCTGGTACACGAGATCTGCCTAGTAGATTCCAATTGAAGGAAACGACTAGGTTGCTTGGAGGTGGGACCGAATAGACGACTGGATACGACTCTGCTGAACTTCCTTCCTGCGGTAAAGGAACAGGTAGACTGCCCCCAAGTTCATCGGAGTCTGTGTTTACGAAAAAGAATTTGAACAGTGTCGTTCTCTTTCTCTTCAGTGACAGTATCATTCGAAGATGAACCTTCTAAAGGCAAGATCGGGTCAACTTCCACCTCGACCTTTTGACTTTCGTCTGGTATGGATTCAGAGGGTTCATTTTCAATGATAGATGTTTCGGCCGACCACAATGGCATGCCAGCCATATTTTCAACCAATGGTGGACTTGGCAAGAGTTTCTTATATCCAGGAGGGAGCCATAGCAGTGAAGTAGGACAGTCATCCAAAACTCTTTTAGGTTCATCTAGGAAGGGACAACAGTGGACGACGTGATCGCCTTCACACAATTTACAAGGAAATTTGTGATTCCTTTTCTGTCCAGATACTTCACTTTCACTGGTTGATGGTGTGCTTTCAACATGATCATCAGAGGTTGATGACACCAGATTGTGCAAACAAGGAGACCAGTCCCTTAAGGTCTGAGGGATGCAAGGACAATCTCGATGATAGTGGTCTCCTTTGCAAATGACACATGGAGGTTTAGGTTTAGACAGTGCGGTGTGAGGATTTTCACTAGACGACGCCTGGTTGCCCCCTTTCGCTTTTGGTTCTTTCTTCTTCTTTTCTTTTTTCTCTTTCCGCTTCTTCTTCTTCTCAGTTACTTGATCTTTAGCTTTACTAGCTTTATCAAGCGAAGAGGAAGGAGGAGAGGGAGAAACAGACGAAGTAGAAGGTTGGGGGGCAACTCTAGTATCATCTAGTTTCTGACTTGACTATTCAAGAATTATGGTATTCTGAACAACAGAGGTAGAGAAGAGCCATACGGGCAAACTAATCGTCAACCCTGGAAGTGACAATGTGGCCATATGGGGTGCACCAACATCTCCCCAAGAGGAGAAAGGACTAGGATTTCCTCCAAGGGGAAATCCTTGGTTGGTAGACTCCATTTTTCTCAACCTAAATACCAACGAGGGAACTTGTGATGTTATTCCGATTAAAATAAATTTTAGACACTTTGACACAACTTGTTTTTTAAATTTTTAAGGGTTGAGAAAAAACAAAATATGACTCTAGTCGCCTTCGATTTTTAATGAGCCTGAAGTGACAAGTGCTCAGATGGACCTTTTCTTTTAAGGAGTCTGAAAAGGAACGAAGAGACTTCTCTGGAAATCTAGGCAGAGGGGATTACCAAACTAATCGCAAAACTACATAATACTTTTTACGGTATGGCAGTCAATCTTCCCGAATGCTATGTTTAGTGCATTGTGATCGATAGGGCGGCAGACATAGATTCCTAAGGATAAAGGATATAGCCTATTGTGGTCTCCCAATATATACTCGATGGTACGTGGGAACACAAGTCCGTACTGGCACTTGTCGTCTCAGAGTGGAGGAATCACCCAACCAACAATGAAAACAACAGTTACCAGGTTTTACGACGTCGGAATACGTCTCTAGCCTAGACTTCTAGATGTTGTGCATTAGGTTCCAAAGCGTTTTTAGATTCATTAATTTTATTTTATATTTGTTCTTGTTTAAAAATTTTCCTTTCAGGTTCACCGCGTGATGTGTATACAATTCCTAAAATGCAGTCTAAGATGATAAACAACAGTTTAATCTTCTTTTGGCAATGAAAATCTTAGCTACTAAGGAAAGAAAATTGAGAGTCTTTCAGCAAAGAGCACAGAGCACACACTAAATGCACTGTCCTAAATCAAACCAAGCAGTCTAAATGCAAATGTAAATGCATGTATTTATTTTCAGCCTTCTTAATGTATAAATGACAAGAAGAATGCTAAGTGCAAATCTGAATTATTTTCAAAGCGACAATACTTAAAAAAATTTCTTTTCAAAATGAAGTGAAGATAAGGGCGACACCTTGTGATTTCGAAATGATAATTTTTTTTGACACTTTAAAAACTACTAATTCAAATCATATACAAGAGTAACAGTACAATCGACTATCAAGAATAATGGGATTCTCTTCTATGACTGAAAACGAAACTTATGACACTTTCAGATTAAGAAACAATAGTTTGACTATGCTACTTCTTTGCAAAAGAGAACTGAAAATGGCACACAATACATAAAAACACTTACAGTTATTTGCACAATAGAGGCGGAATGGTGGAAGAGAAGGGGGTTTTCACAGAGATATACTGACCACAGACAGCAAAACTCCTGAATAGAACTGAAAAGAGTGAAGAAAAACCAAAGTCTGAAGGTAAAATTAACCTTCCCTGACCATCGCAGCTGTCACACAGGGAATCCAGTATGCATCTCACCTACTGCACACGGGAAGTGCGATGCATACAGACTACCTTGAAGGGAGGGTGCGATGGTACCAGTGCGAGACTTTTAACCAGTCTTTGCTCACAATTTACAGTTCAGTTCAGGGATTTAGGCCAAGTATGTGATGTTCAGTAAATGTAAATCACAGGGGTTGATCTAAGGAGGTTACTATAGCCACCACTTAGGGAAATTAGAACGTTTGCAGATCGATTGTTCAATTTATAAAAAAAACCTGGAGATAGACTGAAGCAACATTGATCTACTTTGCATTTGCATCACAAATGTAGTTTGAAGGCTAGCTGGCTTGACTTTAGGCTCCGTTTGTAGGTTTATAAAACAAACAAAGATAGACTAACAAACAATCTATTCGATCCCCAGCAGAGTCACCATTTTGTTACCGGGAATAGTGTCCACTCGGTGCTGCTATTCCCACCAAGACTGGTAGCTATTTTAGAAACAAACAAGTAAAGACTACTTTCACTTTCCTTTATGAAAAATAGATAAGAGTGGAACAAAGGACACCAACCTTAGTCTTGTGCTTGGTTCCTTGCTTGATTCCTCTCCTTCCTGATAGATCTTTGCTGCTTCTTATGTAAAACTCGAAGCATCCACACACATGGGATGAAAGTGCCTCTTATGTCCAACATAGTTACAACAGATCTCTCCATATCTCAATAGGCCACATCCACTTTCAAGTAGGGTTGGGATTTTAGCCATTATGCCCCATTGATGTGGCCATACCATTTGTAGCCACTCAGGTAGATTCAGATCACGTGCAGTCCAAAGTTGAAATGGCTAACAACTTCATTGAGCACATTCAACACATCTTCCAATAGCTCCATGATATATTGGAGAGATCCAATGCTAAGTACAAGCAGCACCATGATCAGCATTGAGTGTCACACAAGTTCCAGGTGGGCAACAAAGTTTGGCTCCATTTGGAGAAGGAGCACCTTGCTGGACCCCACCGCAAGCTTCACCTGCTCTGATATGGGCCATACGCCATCACCAAAGTCATTGGGGACAATGCCTTTGAGCTCAACATCCCACCGTTCCTTGGTATGCACCCAATGTTCAACGTAGATCACCTTCGACCATACTATCCAACATTGTTGGATACATTTGACTTTGCAGAACAACTCACACCAATAGAGCTCAACTCAGACTGCATGGAACATACCACAACTGATCATATCATGGAAACAAAAATCAATAACACTTGGCAATAGAGGCTATAGCTATATCGAGTTGTCAAAGCAGGCCAACTCCTTCACCAAGGCAAATGGCTCAGTTCAACAGAAGTTTCCTCATCTTATGGAGGAACTCAACACAATGGGGACCATTACTTCCTAAGGGGGAAGGACTGATCCAGGTGGATATTGGTGGCTACCCTCCTATTCCACTTTGACCCTCACCATTGTTTCTTTCAGTTTTTCAGTTTACTTAATTGTAGCATAATTTACTGTTTTTGGTAGTTTTTTGGGTCCTGAACTTCCAGAGCCGTTTTGAGGCCCTAAACAACATTTTTTTTGGCAAAATTCCTTCCTTGATCATTAAATTAATTTCATTGGTAGTTGTAGTCCTCGGATAGATCTTTCCAAAGTGGTATCATACGCGTCAAACAGAGATAATATGACCAAATTATGACCCTGAGAAGTTGGATGCCCAAGTAACCCCAATGGGGCCCATAAACTCTTGGTGTTACATCTCCTCGGGTTAGGGTTTTGGTTGTTTAGGATTTTCTCTTATTGTTAAATAATAAAAAGGTCCTTGAGCCTCATTGTACTTAGTTGAGAGGTGTTGAGCCCCAAACTTGCATCTTTCCTACACCATTTTCTAGCTTCTTTCCATTCACTTGAGCCTCCTAAGTGTTACCGGGAATAGTGTCCACTCGGAGCTGCTATTCCCACTAAGACTGGTAGCTATCTCAGAAATAAACAAGTAAACACTACTTTCGCTTTCCTTTATGAAAAATAGATAAGAGTGGAACAAAGGACACCAACCTTAGTCTTGTGCTTGGTTCCTTGCTTGATTCCTCTCCTTCCTGATAGATATTTGCCGCTTCTTCTTCGTCTGCCCAGCTTCAAAGAGCACCTGTGGAATCAAAGCAGCATAATACTATCGCAGAACAGAGATCTATATTCATAAATAAAACAGGACCAGATATGTATTAACCACACAAATGTATATACAATCAAACATACAAGAATGTGGAGGAAAACTTGAATAACTTTATTAATATCAAGAATAGCAAGAGGATTACAACCAATAGTTCTGACCCAGCATCATCCTCCAGCAAGAAAGCCCCTTCTTCACCTCAAGTAAAAGCTTAGATCACCCAACACTATGAAATTTCACCAGAAACCAACACACTTCCTCTACAAGATACAATATTCCAGCCCTGGATCTCTGTGATGAGGGATCCATATATAGATGATGTATGGGGGTGAGTCATCTTCTGGGTCTTGATTAGTGTCCCTCTAAAGTTTCTTGATTCCACTGGAGACTGATGGTCTCTTACTCATCCCTGGTCAAAAATAGAGAGGCAATGTCAGAGGGGAAGCTTCTGGAAGATTCTATGATCTTCCACCTCGAAAATGTCTTTGCCATTTGTCCATTCTCACCCATCACCCCTACAGAGGCCATCCAGTAATGCATCGCACCCTTTACACTGGAAAGGTGATATGCATCGCACCCTCTACACTGGGTAATTTAGTATGGTCCAGTTTTGAACCATTTCTGAGCAGTTTTTAGTGGAGAACTTCTAGGAGATGATGTAATCAGCTGACCTTGTTCCTTTAGGTAGTGAACCAACACTTTTAGGGACTTAGGAGCCCTCAGTTTATGGACATTTATGATTGGGGTTGCAGTGCCCAAAAATGTCTATAACACTTAGCCATCAATATCATCGCATATTAGTTATAAAAGAGCATTTAAAGTGGTTTCTTGACTATGTCTTTATGTTGCTGTTTGAACTAGATTTTTGCTTATGAGCTGCGGAATCTTGTCACTTTCCACAGCCAGCTCAACTTTCCGCAGCTGTTTTGTTAAAGTATATATTGCAGGTGTCTTCAAGCAAATCGAGCTACATGGGCAAGTTGAAAACGTTGTGGACATGGACCGAGTCCTATTGGCTCAGTCGAATTCATCAAAAGAGGCCATAGTCAACGATGGTCAAAGCAGTGGTCAATAGAAGAATCCTACAGTAACAGGACACTGTTTCCAGGCATGTGAAAGATTTTCGTGGCCGTTTCTAAAATTCTATAGGCAAGCTGACACCTGTAGGCTACCCAACAAGCCGCTTTCATTAGATTGCGTCACCTCGGAAGCCATGATGCTAGATCCATGGACTTTGTCATTCACGTGTCCTCCGTCAGCGTAGTTTTTAGGAAATTAGTTATGTAGCTTTCTATTATAAATAATGTGCCTCCATATGCATAATAGTTAGCCTTTGTAATGTAATTTTGCTGAAAAGAAATCCCACTGTGCCGTGACATTATTTCCTTGTTATGATCACATTTTGAATACATGAGAAGACTCTATTCATAAGCATAATTCGTGGTTGATAGCTATTGCCGAAGGTTGTGCAGAGGGCCCCTGCACACACCGAGGTTTTGTTTATTGCTGTATAGTTTCATGCTTTATTTCTTTACGTTCATTATGCCATAGTTATTCACATGTATATATTGCATCTCTTATGGTATTAACGTTTTATTTCTGTCCATAATTTTTCATGCTTTATACTGTTGTTAACTGATCAGTGTCTTTGTTCCAGATTACAGTAGGCAGCCCGGGCATTTGCACATAGTTTTACAATGACTAATGACATGGAATCAGTCTTGTCCTTCTGCTGATTTATTTTTCTTAGTTTTTAATTCCATCACTATTTTATTTATTTCAGTTTTGTACATTTTCTTTATTAGTTAGATTAGATATTAAATTACTCATGTCATTATCAGTTACCTCCAAAATCCATAGCGAGACTAATGGTGAGGGATTGAAGTATGAGTGTGTAGTTTGATATTAGTTTGTTTTTCTACAAGTTAGATATTAAATTACTCATGTCATTATCAGTTACCTCCAAAAGCCATAGCGAGACCAATGGTGAGGGATTGAAGTATGAGTGTGTAATTTGATATTAGTTTATTTTTCTACAAATTAGATATCAGATTGCTCAAGTTGTTTATGATTACGTCCGAAAGCCATAGTGAGACTAATGGTGACGGGTCAGAATATGAGTTGATGTAATTTTATTTTAGCTTTACTTTGCTTGCAATTCTTGGATTTCTTTGAGCACAGTTTCTTTTGTATTTAGACAGCAGCTAGGGTAATTGGTTTCATGATCAATAGTTCATTGTTTGTTTGACTAGTATAGTGGCACATTTTCATTTTCTTTTAGGAATTAGTTTTGTCATTGCATGTTTTAAACCCCTTTTGAAGTTTGAAGTTTGGGAAATCATTATAAAGGACATCATTGCCTTGAACATTTATATCCATACTTATCTTTTAGAATTTCCCTCTCACATTAGGAAGCCAACCAAGATAAAAACCCCCAAAACAAATAAAAACCAAAAACGACAAAAAGTAAGAGATAGGTTATCTTGCACATATAATGTGCCAGACTTCGTCAGCTTATGAATCCCGGATTGACAAATTAATGTAGAAATTTAGGACACACTAAATTGACCAAACAAGAGGCATGTAGTTGCCACATCCCTTCTCAGAGATAAGCTACCATCGCCCGAGCTATCTTATTTCCATTCTGTTTGTAAGCATAGTTCAATATTTTTCTATTAATAAAATGAAGTATTTTTTTGTTGCATCTTTGTGTTTATGATCATGTCTATAATTTGTTGCGTTCCTATTTAAGTTCACATATTTTCATAACTTGATGCATGCAAAAGCAGGGAGAAGGTATAGTACATCCACAAAATCCCTTTATGAGATGATCAAGTTATGGGAAGATCCTAGATTACATAGCTTTATTGGCTTGAATCTGGATGGTCCTTCAATATCTATGACTTTAAGGTAAGTTAGAAATTCATTAGCATATGTCCTAGGGGAGAACAAGCACATTCTTGAAGTAGTTGAAAAAGTGTATTCTTCTTATAAAGCCAAGCATGGTATAAATGGCCCAATTCCTATATTGCTTGCTAAAAATGAAACAGTTATGGAAAAATATGTTAGGTGGGCAGTAAAAAGCGATGCACTCTTGGGGTTATGTGGTATGAAAGAAGAACATCAGTGCCAATCACATTTCTTGGTGAGAGTTGCTGAGGGAACTGTAGGCTTTGATATTATAACAAATTCTTTTAAGAACAATATTATTGACCATTATGAATTTGTTATTATTGCAAACGCTTTACATGAAAAGCTTTCTCGTTTGGAAGTGGTTGTTCATCCAACAAGCAATAGGTTCAATGCAAATTTTGTTTATCAACAATAGGAAAGGGTAGAATCTATGTGGAAGAAACATGTGGAAAACAATTTGGGACCTATTGTTGGTCATTCCTCAGATGGGGATAGTAGAAGAAGACAACGTATGTTGGAGGATTATTCTTCAACACTAGGTTTGCGATATAAAATTCCTTGGGAAGGGTGGAGGCTAATCGGGTTGTACAATGGTTGCAATGTAACAGGATTACATGACCAAGATTACATCCACAAGGGTAAAAATATAGTGAATCCTTTGTTTAGTGGTCGAAGAGAATTGGTTTTAGGAAATGAGTGCATAAATTTGGTCATGTCATAATGATTTATCACACTTTTAAAGTGGACAATCACAAGCTTAAGTGTGAAGATATAGAGAGGATGGATTAACAAAATTGGGGTTCCTCACAATGCAATGCTTCAAGGCATGTCCATAGGTGTTTGAAAGAGTTTATAAGTAGACCAAGTGGAAAGTTAGAGAGGACACTAGCTACAAATACCTATCTAATGATTGTTGTTGACTACATTGAAATCTTTATGTATCATAGTTTGAGCCTTTAGGAAAGGGTAAAAAATGCTTCACGAGTTGATCATGTATTCACATTATGGTTATGTTTGTTACATAAACAATCTCATACTTATGTCAACATAAATTTCATCATCAGAGAGACATATCAAGATGTGAAAATTTCTTGCCATTTTGTAGTTTTGTTGATAAGATTTTTTTGAGATCATTTCTCTAACATTCCATGTGTTTTGCACCTTACTAGGTTAGATGTATGTGAGAACTTCTTTAGTAAAGTTGGTGCATTGGTTGGAGTGGAGAGGGCCTATTATTTCACTAACTTGCTTCGTGTTGTTGGAACCCTTAAGGTAGTTGTTGAAGACGAATCAAATCCCTAAGGGCTTCGTTTTAATAAATCTTATAAGAAGCAAGAAATCATTTGGAATAGATTGCACCAAGAAACAATACAAACATTGACATATTGTCACAATATGACTCAATATCCACATATGCTAAAATTTTAGAAGCCCTTAAGATTGGACTAAAGGATGCACAAAACATTTTATCAACTCTTGGAATGCAACCAAAAAATTATACTCAATCTTCTTGGAGGGTTAAACCATGGATAGAGGATCCAAATTATTGAACATTCCAAATTATGGATTAAGTAGTTGATTATTCTCCGCCAAGTTGTTCCAACTCTATATTCAAATATTTACCATATTATTACACAATGAAATTGAATTGCAAATAATGGAAAGTAAGTGGAGACACAAGTTGAATGAAATTTTAGATTCCATTCATGAAAATGTAAGAAAAATGATAAAACAAGTGGATATTGATGGTAAGGATATGTTCAAAGCATGTTTGGTTAGTAGGCTGAATGGAAATATGGCATGATCCAAATATAGGTTGATGAAAGTGAGAAATGGGGTCTACTTTACATGAGGTGGGAAGGCTCCACAAAAGGGTGTTAAAATTGGCTTTGGAATTGGATCAGATTGTAGGGTGTTGTTTGAAAGAAACTCAATTCTCCCCACTAAACTTATTGCAAGAAAAGGTGTTCCTTGAAGTACAAAACAAGGTTTTACTTGTGGAATGTGGTACATTGGAAGGGTTCAAAGAATAAGGTAGAATTACGGTAATAGGGTGTTTGATTACCATAACGACATTGAACTTTTGGATAGATTAGAAAGTATCATTCTTCAATTATGTTGGTATACTAGAATAAAAGGGAAACGCATGCATAAGTATGATTTGAAAGATCATGCTTTTGTACAACTTGAATCTGTTATAGAAATCAAAAACTTACCATACAATGCTAGGAATGATACATAAAAATTTGAACAAGTTTGATTTTCAAAACATTCTACTTTCACTTTCCTTGTGTATTTCCATGTATTGGATCATTTATAAATAATTATTGGTTGTAGTTTTGTTGACTTGTTTGTATGAATCTAATGTTAATTTTGTACCTTTTGGTTTTAGATCTAGTGAATAGTCCAAATGGTGAATGTTCAAGATAAATAAACCTTTCCTTGCTACCTATTTTTTGGTGTAAGTTTCTTTCACTAACCATTCATCTTTTTGTAGTTGTGCTTCATTCAAACATTAATTTGGTGTTTCCTCCATAAAAACAATAGAATTACATACCTATATAACTATATGTACCCCTTACCTAACCACATATATACAATTTGGAGATAAGGGTATCGCTTACCTCAACACTTCTGTTGGATGTCTTCTACTGTGGTTGCTCTGAAGTTGGTCCATTTAATAATGAAAAGCAAGAAGAGGTGGTTCCTTTTTCATGAATATGTTTTGTGGATAAGTATGTGGTTCTCCTCACTAATGTTAATGTTTTCCTTAAATTTTTAGATTAATGGTTCACTTTCTAGAAAGGATATCAAGGATTTAATGGCACGAGCTTCAATCCGGATGGTTTCTTCTCACTCAAGTCAACAAATTTACACCAGAGAAATGTCTAACAGATGAAGTGAATTATATTTTGGATGTTTATGTGGTAGTTGGCTTTCCTATTTTTTAAATTGGACATATAAATCAGAGTTTGTAGTTCAAATGTGGCATCAGAGTCTCTTTGGAAGTATTTATATTTTGGCCATATGCAAGGGGTTTACAACAGTTAAATTTCACTTGGTTATTATTGACAATTGAGTCCTCAATCATATTTTTGGAATTTCCTTTCAGTGCTTTCACTAAATAACATTAACATTAGTTACTATTTGTAAAATCTTTTGGACATGTGATGGTTGTTTGTTTTTAAATTATTTGCAAATTTATTAAGATATATGCTTCTGGTAGATTGGAAGGGTGATGGAAATTTGCTTTCTTATTTTTTCCTACATTGATATATATGTGTATGATGGGCCTTGCAACACGTGCATCTGATCCAAGGGGTATTCTAAGGTGAATGGTATTTGATTTTTTACAACTTTCGGATTGAAAAGAATTTGATAGGGTGAATGGTATGCAAATTTTAAATGATTTTATTTTTCCAAAGAAATAATGCATAAGTTTCTATTTCATGTTTTGGAAAAGGAAAATACATAGAAAAGTGCTTATAGCATGCCATATCACCTCTAGAAAGGAAAATAAGGCCATGTAGTGGCTACTTTTCACAAATTTTCATACATAATATACCTATGATCTCTCCCAGGAACACAACTAGAAGAAAAAAATATGATTTGATAAGCGACACATGTTTTAGATGGGAGAAGAAGATGAGGAACAACCAAAGAACATAAATTACTTCTAATTTAGTTTTGTCGTGTTTTCCATGTAGCATAATGCTTTATTATTTTATGCAAATAGATTGTTGACAAGCTTTGGAATGTGAGCCATATATTTAACAAGAAGTCTCCCACTCCCTCATGTGCCCTTCCTCCTCCAAAGCCTTTGATAAAATATCTACTGTAGTAATGTTGTTGAGCCTCTAATGTTATTCATGTGTTGTGGTAAATCAAAGTACCAGTATATATAGTTGAGATAACTACGAAGAACTTGCAGGGAGCTCTTGGTATTATAAATCATGTGAGTTTCATATTCTTAAATTCTTATTTTTTTCACCTTGGGAATATAGCTTCATCCTAGTTTTCTAAGGAGCCATATTTTCATGGATGTAAGTGACTTATAAATCCATATAAATCTTAACTATAACTCACAAAAGTCTCTTTTTTGTGGAACAACTTTCGATTACTATTGGCTTAATTTTAGGTTTTAACCCAATACAGAAATTACCTGCATACGAATTCTAAACACATAAAATAAACAATGTGAGAGCATAACACATAAAACACATATACACAGAGATTTTACCCTCGATCCCAAAACTAAGACTACCAGCTTGATTTTTCATTATATTCCTTTCAATGCTATAATACATATTTATACATGCTGAAGCATCCAAAACCATGGATCGAAAACCATCGCATCCTAAAACATTTGTGAAAATCATGCACAAAACCATAGATGGGTCTGCCCAACCTAACATAGGGTACAAAACCAAAATTTTCCAAGGCACTGCCCCAGGCCCCATAAAGTGGGGTTACATATGCCCCTCAAACCCCGTGTGACCTCCCCCCCCTAACCCCTGGTTAACTATGTTGGCTAGTCGTGGAAAGAATATAACACAACCCAACATTCTCCCACTTGTTGTTTTATTTCCACAGGGGGTTATAAGAGAGCTTAGTCATTTATCTAGCCCTGAAATGCCCATTATTTCTCTACACCAAGATAACTTCTTAGAGCTCACAGATTTTGTTAATGCATTTGCAGTATTCTTCAAAGTGTCCACCTTTACCTGCAACATCTTTTTGTCTTCTATCATATCCCTCACAAAGTGATACTGAACATCAATGTGCTTTGTCTTTGAATGATATGAAGGGTTCTCTGCCAAGAAAATTGCACTTTCGCTATCACAATCTATCCTTATAGCTTCCTGTACTAATCCCATACTTGAACACAATCTTTGCAACCAAACTGCCTTGCTTGCATGAGTGGCTACAGTTGATAGTGCCACTACAAATTGTTTCTTACTCATCCAACTGACTGCACCTCCAAATAGGTTAAACACATACCCACTTGTAGATCTTCTTTGATCTAGATCTCCAACCCAGTCTGCATTAACAAAGCCACGAATATCCAACACTTTGTTCAATCCTGGTCTTCCTTGGTAGAACAAACCATAAACACTAGTGCCACGCAAATACCTGAAATTCTGCTTCACTGTTGTCCAATGCTCCTTTCCTGGTTTTTACAAAAACCTACTCAATACTCCCACTACATGTGCAATGTCTGGTCTAGTACAAACCATTGCATACATCAGGCTACTTACTACACTTGCATATGGAACACGAGACATGTCCTCTTCCTCTTCTTGTGTCTTGGGACACTGTTCAATAGACAACCTCACACCTACAAGAATAGGAACCTTCACCCGATTACTATCCTGCATATTAATCCTCTGCAATATTGTCTCGACATACTTCCTCTGGTTTAACCAGAGCTTCCTCTTTGCCCGATCTCTTTTAATTTCCATGCCCAAAATATAGTTTGCAGCACCGAGATCTTTCATGTCAAATTTGGAGGACAATTGGGTCTTCAAATCCTAGATAACTTCTTTGTCATTTCCAACCAACAACATATCCAATCACATACAAGAATAGATAAATAACTTGGTCACTAATTAATTTAAAATACACACAGTGATTCTTTGCTTCTGGTGAAGCCAAGTCCCCATATAAATGTATCAAATTTCTGATACCACATCCTTAGTGATTGTTTTAAACCCATACAGAGACTTCTTTAACTTGCATACCAGTCCTTTCTTACCCTTCACCGCCAAGCCTTCAGGTTGCTTCATTCAATCTCCTCTTCATAATCCCTGTGAAGAAATGTGTCTTCACATCCATCTGTTCTACCTCAAAATCAAAAGCAACAACAACAGATAAAAGTAATCTAATAGAAGTTACCTTGGCAACAGGATAAAAAATATCACCAAAATCAATTCTTGGCACCTGGGAATAACCTTTTGCTACCAACCGAGCTTTGTATTTCTCCACTTTTCCTTTTGCATTTGTCTTCTTTTTGAACACCCATTTGCTGCCAATGGATTTCCTTCCATCCGGCAACTCCACCAAATCCCAAGCCTCATTTTTGTGCAAAGATGCATTTCATCAACCATGGCCTCTTTCCAGAGTTTTCCATCCCCTGAATCTACTACTTCCTTCACAGTTCTAGGATCATCATCAGTAATAGATAAAGAAAAATTTGAATAGAAAGTAGGTGGACTATACCTTTATGGCTACCTTCTTTCTTGAACTGATCTTCTCTGACCCGAAGTTTGTGGCTCTTGATCTTCTGATTCCTCCTCTGTTGTAGAGTATGATTCTTCTTCCTTTAGCTCAAACTCTATCTTATCAGGTTCCTTTGGTTGGACTTCATGTTTAATAATATCTTTCACCTCTCTGAACACCACATCTCAGGTATACACAACCTTCCTTGTTACTAGGTTCCAAATATTATAACCCTTTAAACCATCCTTATACCCAATAAAGATGCACTTTTCAAATTTACTATCCAACTTGGTTCGTTTCTCCTTTGGAACATGTACATATGCATCACATCCAAATACCCTCAGATGTGAAAGAGAATGTTTCCTACCAGTCCATACCTCGTGTGGAGTTTTATCCTCCAACGCCGATGAAGGTGATTTATTGACCAGGTAACTTGCAGTATCCACCGCCTCTGCCCAAAATTCTTGTCCTAACCCAGCACCATTGAGCATGCTTCTTTCCCTTTCCATCAACATCTGATTCATTCTTTCAGCAACTCCATTTTGCTGAGGTGTATATGGAGTAGTCTTCTACCATGCTATACCACACTTCTTATAGAATTCTTCAAATTCCTTGCTTCAAAACTCTCCACCATTATCTATCATCAGCACCTTTAGCTTCTTCTCTGTCTGATTTTCCACAAGAGCCTTAAATTCTTTAAACCTGTCAAAGACTTCAGATTTCTTCTTAAGGAAATATATCCATGTATTCCTTGAGAAGTCATCTATAAATGATACATAGTACATAGACTTGCCGAGTGATGGAACCTTCACAAGTCTAAACACATCACTGTGCACAAGCTCTAATATTTGTTTCGCCCTCTTACTACCAGAGGGGAAACTCACTTGATTTTGCTTCCCATATACACAATTTTCAAAGAAACCAAAATCCAGAGATCTATTGCTCATACCTTCTACCATACCTTTACCATGAAGTATTCGAAGGCCCTTGTCTCCAATACTCCAAGCCTTTGATACCACAACATGGTCTTCTCTCCAGAGACCACTAGATTTTCTGCTCCACTTTCAAGAACCATAGAACTGTTGCACCCATCAATAACAGTGCTACCTTACAGCTTGTACGGAGTCCCAATCCAAACTCCCTACATCAATTCCAGTGCTCCCCGAACCATTTTGCAGGTATCCTTCTCGAACATTGTTTTTACACCTACATCATCCAGCTTTCTGATCCAGATTTAAACAAGAACGCAATAAAATATAGAGATAACCATAAAGACATATATGCAACAAAAATAATACTTCATTTCATTACTGTAAAACACTGAAATATGCTTACAAATAGAAATGGAAATAAACTACCTAGGGCAATGGTAGCTTATCTCTGAGAAGAGATGTGGCAGCTACATGCCTCTGAACTATCTTACAATGAGGCTCAAGGGCTTTTTTATTATTGAACAATAAGAGAAAACCCTAAACAACCAAAACCCTAACCCAAGGAGATGTAACACCAAGATTTTGTGGGCCCCATTGGGGTGAGTTGGACAGCCAAATTACCGGGGTCATGAATTGGTCATATTATCTCCGTTTGACGCGCATGATAGCCAGTTGGAAAGATCTCTCCAAGGAATACGACGGAAAAGACGATTTTAGATAGAAAATCGTTGGTTGTAGATTTCCCAAAAAATGTTGTTGAGGGCCTCAAAACGGTTTCGGAAGTTTAGGACCCAAAAAACTGCTAAAAATAGTAAACTGTGCTATAATTAAGGAACTGAAAAACTGAAAGAGATAGTTGTGGGGGTCCAAATGGGATAGGTGGGTGGCCACCAACATCCACCTGGATCATTCCTCCCCCCTTAGGAAGCAATTTTCCCCATTGTGTTGAGTTCCTCCCTGAGATGAGGAAGCTTCTGCTGAGCTGGGTCTCTGATGAGCTATTCTACAATCTCTGATGTGTCCAAAAATGGTGAGAAGCATGGTCGACGACGGTCCGCATTGAACACTCAGTGCAAGTGAAGGAATGGAGGAATGTTGTACTTCAAAGAATTGTTTCCCGTAGCCTTATTACTGGTGTAAGGACCATGTCGAAGTGGTATGAGTTTCTAATGGGTTCTGGTAAGGCGTTCTCTCTGAAGATGCAACCAGACTTTGTTGCCCACCTGAAGCTTGTGTGGTACCCCTGTGGTTGAGGAGAAGTTGTTCCTGTGTTCTGTCATGACTGTATTCCTTTGCTGTTGCTGCTACGTAGAGGAACCCTTCGTGGGGGTCATGGATGTAGCAACAATCTTCCCCTTACTTTGGGAGTGAACTAGATAGAAAATAAATTTCCTAGTCTGTGAGATGAGCTTGCTGCCTTTCTTAGCAGTGATCAAAGAAGTGGCGGTAGGTGGGGCTACGTCTGGTATCTTATATAATGAATTATTCAAAGAAATAATGATAGCGCGAGGCCTTGACTCATACACAGCATGTCACCTCCACAAGTATGGCTGGCCTAATAATACATCACAAACATCCAGAGGTATAACATCACACAATACCTCATCTGTGAAAGGCTTGATGCTATAGGGAAGGCGGCACTACTAGCGAACTTTTAGATCCCGTCCTTCATGAAGCCACCCACTAATGTACGGCTGTGGGTGTGGTGTAGTTGGTAGGCCCAACCACTTCATGACCTCCACTGAAATGAGGTTCTTTTGGCTGCCACTTTCGACAATGAATTGCAGCAGCGAACCCTTCACCCACATCTGTGAGTGGAAAAGACGTTCCCCCTCCTCTGGATCTTCGGGCTCATTTTTTTGGATCTTGGCAGTGGAAACAGTGGCGCTGGGCTCCGTATCAATGATCTACTTCCCTTTGACATTACCCTTGTCAGGTTCTGGCTCAGGGTCGGAACATGCATTTTATTCGGAAGCCTTCAACTCGGCCACCAACGATTGCTTGGTCCGACACTCACTTGTGTTATGAGTGGGACTCTTGTGGAACTCACACCACTTTCTTTTGTCCTTCTTCGGCTTCGTGGCGTTGTTCTTTTCTTATGGCTTCGAGGGGTTGTCTTGGGTCACCCTGCCATGGCTTTGTCCTTTGGGCTTCAGATTTGCAGATCCAAAATCTCGCTTCTTCTGTTTGAACTTTTGTTCGATTTTGATAGTGTATCGGTATGTCGTGCCGAGTGAGGAGATGTTCAAGAACTCCATCTCTTCCTCGATGTATCTGTGTAGGTAGCCATAGTTTTTGACTACCAGATGCAACTTAGAATCTTTGATACACAACTGTGTGCGAAGGGTATGAAAAATGTTTGTGAACTCTAGCACATCTTGGTCTCGTCCTTGCCCCAGTGTGGTCCATTTGATGTATTTGTTCTCATAGCTTTTGACAGGGTAGTACTGCTCCTTGATGGCATCCTGGAAGTCATTCCAAGTGGGTGCAGCTGAAAATAGTGAGCCTGTACTTTCATCCTGCTGCTCGCAGTAGGTGTCCCACCAATCCTTGACGTGGGGAGCTGCTTTGAGAAGAGCGAAAATAATCTTTTCCCGACTATAAAAATCATGAACAAAAAAATAACCCTCTACCACATTTAACCACTTATCGATGGCATCTACGTCTATCTGACCCTCAAATATGGGGATTTCAAAATTAACTTGTACCTTAAATGGTGTGGCATTTCCAGAGTTGTTGTTAGAAGCCGATGCGTCGCCCCTGGGTAGCCGCTGAAGGATTTGGGCAAAGTTGTCCATCATCGCATTCCTTTGTCACTTGAGGGCTTATTCAAGCAATATTTTGATAGGATCTCCTACCCCCTCATCTTTCTTTTCATCCAGCATGGGAGGCCGTCGAAATTTGCAAGGCTGGTCTTGCAAAGGTTCGACCAGTTCAAGCCCTAACTCCTTATATCTCGACCTCGTTGGGGACATGCAAAGAAAAATAGAGAAGAAAAGAAGATTGCTCTGATACCACTGATCCAGATTTAAACAAGAACACAATAAAATACAGAGATAACCATAAAGACAAATATGCAGCGGAAATAATACCTCATTTCATTACTGTAAAACACTGGAATATGCTTACAAACAGAAATGGAAATAAACTAGCTAGGGCGATGGTAGCTTATCTCTGAGAAGAGATGTGACAGCTACATGCCTCTGAACTATCTTAACATGAGGCTCAAGGGCCTTTTTATTATTGAACAATAAGAGAAAACCCTAAACAACCAAGACCCTAACCCGAGGAGATGTTACACTAAGAGTTTGTGGGCCCCATTGGGGTGAGTTGGACAACCAACTTCTCAGGGTTGCGAATTGGTCATATTATCTCCGTTTGACGTGCATGATAGCCCGTTGGAAAGATCTCTCCAAGGACTACGAAAAAAAAGAAAATTTTAGAAATAAATTTGTTGGCTGTAGATTTCCCAAAAAATGTCGTTTAGGGCCTCAGAACGGCTTTGGAAGTTTAGGACCCGAAAAACTGCTAAAAATAGTAAATTGTGCTATAATTAAGGAAAATGAAAAACTGAAAGAGACAATTGTGGGGGTCCAAATGGGATAGGTGGGTGGGCACCAACATCCACCTGGATCACTTGCTTACAAAAATCAGATTTTTAGCTACTGTAGGAATATGTAGAACACCTGGAAGTGTTCTAACCCTTCCACCATGCAACTTCAACTTTACTTTTCTGCAACCAATGATTCTAGCCTTCCTGTTATCCCCTAGGAAGACATCACCACCATCACATTTATCATACTCATAGAACCACTGTCTATGGGGAGTGAAGTGAAAAGATGCACCTGAGTCAATCAACCATGCCTCATGATCTATATGTGTACTTGAAGAAGCCAAGTACACATCACCCCCTTCATCTGAGGTGGTTTTTGCCTCTATAGAAGGAGCATCATCAAATCCATTTCCTTTATCAGGAGCTTTGGATTTACAGTCCCTTTTGTAGTGCCCTTCCTTTCTGCATTTCTAGCACAACACCTTTACAGGTTTTCCTAGAGATTCAGATCTCCCTCTAGATTTAGATCTCCCACTCGATGACTTATTTTTGTTTCTATTTTAGGATCGTCCTTGTACAGACAAGGCATCACCATTATAGCTCTCCATATTTTTCCATCTCATCTCCTCTGTCAGCAAGCCTGAGACTATTTCATCAAACTGCAAGGCAGTTTCATTGCTACCTATTACAATAACTAGACTATCCCACGAATCTGGTGGAGAACACAACAAATTGATGCACTTATTTTCATCTGAAATTTCAATATCAACAAATGCTAACTGACTTAACACAGTATTAAATGCATTCAGATTCTCTATCATTGAGTCTCCATCTTTCATCCTAAGGTTATATAGCTTTTTCCGTAGGAATAGTTTATCACTAGAGACTTAAATTAGTACAAAGTCCCTAACTTGTCCCACAAAGCCTTCATCGTAGCTTCCCCTGATACATTCAACAATACTGAATCTTAGACACACAATCATATTATGCTCTTTGCATTCCGATCCAAATTCTTCCATTCTTCATTGGACACTCCCGTTGGTTTAGTACCCAGATCTAGCATGATCCACTTATCTTTATCCACCAACAGATCCTCCATCTTGAGTTTCCACAAATCAAAACTTTGACCATTAAATTTCTCGATCTCTATCTTTCCACTACTCGCCATCTTCTTTCACCACTAGAATCGATCTCACAGATATCCCACTGGATAGGGTCTACCATAGGCTCAAGTGAAACCCCTCAGCAACAAAGGCGTCCCCTTGAAGCCAAAACAAATATGATATCAAATGTGGGTTTTAACCCTGTACAGAATTACCTGCATATGAATTCTAAAACACATAAAATAAACAATGTGAGAGCATAACACATAAAACACATATACACAGAGATTTTCCCCTAGATCCCAAAACCATGACTACTAGCTTGATTTTTTATTATGTTCCTTTCAATGTTACAATACATATTTATACATGTTGAAACACCCAATACCATGGACCAAAAACCATCGCGTCCAAAACCATGGATCGAAAACCATTGCATCCAAAAACATGTGCGAAAATCATGCACAAAACCATAGGTGGGTCTGCCCAACCTAACATAGGGTCCAAAACCAAAAATTTTTGGGGCGCTGTCCTGGACCCCATAAAGTGGGGTTATGGGTGCCCTTCAAACCCCCTGTGACCTCCCCCCCTCTAACCCGCAGTTAACTACATGGGCAAGTCGTGGAAAGAATATAACACAACCCAACAATAATGCTAGCATATTTATTTGGGTTTGTTTCATGGAGGCTTCTGGAAATTATAAGTATGTGATTAGTAATAAGGGTTTACAAATTTATTATATTTTTCTCAAAATATTAAAACCAACAACTCCTGTGAGGTGATGTAGAGATAGTTCCCGATGTTCTATTTCTTATTGGTATCTCCATTATCCCAGAATCTCCAAGATGGCTGGTAAGCTTTCAGAAAGATTGAATTCTTGCAGTAAATTATATGAACTACATAATCTAGAGAAAGTTCGTGTGCTATGTTATGTAAAAGCAAAATCTTATCTAACATATGTTCACATTGGGTGCAGGGTACAATAGGCAAGAAGTCAGATTTTGAAGCTTCATTATAGGCTCTTTGTGGCCCTAATGTTGATATTTCAGCTGAAGAAGATGAAATTAAGGTATAGGGCCTCTTGTCTTTTAGCATTGTGATCCTTTTGTTTCTATCTTATCATAAGCTAAATGTGTATTAATTCTCATTTAGGAATTTTGTTTTCCTTATTCTAGTGTTGCTTCCATTTGTTACCACTATTCAACAAATTTTCTGGATTTCTTGTGCCTTTGGTCAAATATTTCTCGTGCGTTATCTTGTGAGTTCATCATACACACATGTAATTTGTACATTGGTGGAATATTCCTTCCAACATATATTTTAGAGTAAACATTTCTAGTGGTTGTGATGTACTTCTTGTGTATTATTTTAGCTGAAAAGATGCAATCATAATACATATCCTAGCAGGCAATGTTAGTTGCATTAAATTTAAAGGCTTCATTTTTATAGATAGATTTGAGTGCAATAATTATACTAACATTGCCCAATTTCATTGTACATTGCAAGTAATGGCATTCATGATGCTGAAACATCATAATAATAAAAATGTGACTAGTGAAATTGTGAGGTGTCGTTACTTCTAAAAGAGATTTTCAAGTGTATACAATCACTAAGTACCATGTAATTTGAAGTGCTTGAAATGACTAAAAGGTTTGTCTTCATGTCATGATATTCAAGAAGCAACTTAAAATACTGCAAATTATTTAAAATTGGTATTTTATAACTAGTGAACTATTGAAATTTTTTTCTCTAAATTTAAACAAGAACATAATAAATTACAGATATAACCATAAATATAGGGATGTAGCAAAAATAAAACTTCATTTCATTAATATCAAAGAACTGAAATGTGCTTACATACAGAATGGAAATAAACTACCTTAGGTGATGGTAGCTTATCTCTCAGAATAGATGTGGTAGCTACATGCCTTTGAATTTTGTTACAATGAGGTTAAAAGGACTATTTATCATTGAGAAATAGTGGAAAACCCTAAACATCCAAATACCTAACCCTAGGAGATGAAGCGCCAAACTGTGGGCCCTGTTTGGGTAAATTGGTACATCAACTTCTGGGGGTTGTAACTTTGGCATTCGATCTTTGTTTGACATGCACAATACCTCGTTAGAAAGATCTATCTAAGGACTATAAATTTCGAGTGGAAAAAATATATCAACAACTAGTTTTGTCCCTGACACCTAAGAAAATGTCGTTTATGGCCTCAAAACGGCTCTGGAAGTCCAGGACCTGAAAAGGTGCCAAAAATAGTAAATTGTGCTATAGATAATGAAACTAAAAAAACCAAAAGAAACAATGGTGGGGGTCCAAGTGGAATAGGTGGGTGGCCACCAATATCCACCTGGATCATTTTTGAAATAGTTGTGCTTATTATTTCTGAAATTTATACATTGTTAGTTGCATCATGGAAACATTCATACTATAATAGAACCTTATGGATATGTTTGATTGGGTGAATCTTCGTAGGAAATTCATGAAGGGATGGATTTCTCTATGTACGAAGAAGATTTCTCATTTGGGCATTTTTTCATTAACTTTTCAACACATGGATGAGAACTTGTTGTTGGCAATAATGAAAAATCTATATATGTTTATGATCTAGAAATGAACAAGTGTTGTTTAAAGATAACATCTCATGAGGTGTTGTATAATTTTGCTTAATGAAACATACACAAGCCTTGTAATTTCTGATTTTGTCAAATTTGTTCTTATATTGGATATCCATTATGTATTTTTCCAAGAACCTTAGAAATGCCACATTCAACATTTTTAACAAATGTATCTGGTTTTTATATTTAGACAATTATAATTGTTGAGGGTTTTGTATAGCAATATTTTAGTTGCTTTGCAAGTGCAGTTGCTGATAATATGTTTCAATGGAAGGCCATAATTATGTCCTACATAAGGTATGCCTTAGTGTCTTTTGGGCTTGTTTGAGGATCTGAAATAGTAAAGACTTTATTCTCATGTTTATTTTTAGCATATTAGATAGCAAGATCAGTGGGCATGGGTGTTTTGAGAAGAATTTGTTTACAGCCTATTGGTGATTTATTTTTGGCAAACAACAAGTCACTTAGAGTTAGCACTACATGCAAAATTTATTAGTCCATTTTGAACCTTTTTCCCTCATGCACAACTAAGGCGCAGTTTGTTATGAAACCAGCTCACAAAAAGATAGAAAAATAGATCAACGCCTTAGGAATAAGCCTCTTCGAGGGGGAAACCTCCTTTACATTACACAAATGAAAAATTCTTGGATGATTCAAATGACAAAACCTCCTTTCTATATATAGGAGTATACGGGGTCACAATATAACCAAGCTGACCTAACAATAATAATATAAAGGCACATAAATAACAATAGAGGGATTCTATGGGGCACACTAATAACAATATGGGGTCAATAGGGGCATAATAATAAAAATAAGGGATACAACGACAATAGTAATGGGGGGCTCACTAATATTATAGGGACCTAACATGCCCCTGTTCAAAAAAGTGTTCTCCTCAACCATTTGACCCATTGTGTCTGTTTATTAGATACAAGGCAATGAAGATGTCCTTCCAAACATATGTTTACTATCTCAGTTTGCCCATTAGATTGAGAATGATAGGATGAGCTATGAGCTAAATAAGTACCAAGACAAGAAAATAATTTTTTCCAAAAATTTCCAGTGAAAATGGGATCTTTGTCACTTACAATAATCTTTGGATTTCCATGCAGCTTTTGAATTGTTTCCATAAATGTAGTAGAAATTGTACTCGCTTTAAATGGATGAGATAATGCACAAAAGTGTGCATACTTGGTAAGTCTATCCACTACCACCATGATAACAATCTTTCCTTCGGACTTGGGTAAACCTGTCATAAAATCCATTGAAACCTCCTCCCAACATTGGCTTGGAATGGATAAAGGTTGTAATAGACTCGGTGTCTTAATTGTTTCAACTTTATTTTGTTGGCAAACCAAGCATTTCGTCACAAACTTTTGAATATCCAATTTAAGGCCATCCAAAAAAAATTCCTTCTTAACCCTGTGGTAAGTTTTTAAAAATCCTGAGTGCCCTCCTAAGGGAGAAGTGTGCAATTC